>CAUYPK010086297.1:0-10229 GCA_963574355.1 Loris lydekkerianus | reverse complement strand
CACTCTACCCAGGGCAACAGCCCAAGGCTCCAGTGTGCCAAAACCGCCTCACTTTGCCCCTAAGGATTAAGGCTGTAAGGCAACTCAGACCCTGCCTTTAGGCTGCCCAGTCACTACGTTACTTTGTCCCGCCTGATCCTTGTTGGGATCCTTAGAGCGGAGCTTGCCGGGGCAGTTTTTTCCCAATGGCTTCCTGTGCCCAGCTCAGTGGCTCAGTCTGGGGCCCCAGACAATGCCCAAAGTTCTCCACACTCCTGCTCAAGCTCTCCCCAAGGTAGGTCAACTGAGTGCCAAGTCCAAGAACACCAAAACAGTTCACAGGTAAGGCCTTTTCGGTTTACAGTCTCACTGCTGCTTGTACTCACGGTTGCCAGTGTGATTAGGTCAATCGAACACATGCAACCACTTGCCAGTTTTCCACTGTTTTTGTCCTCCTCCTTGGGTCCAGAAGTCCCTTGCTGGCTCCCTGTATCCTCAATAGGATGATCATAGGCAGATCCCACCGGCCAGAGATGCCTGGAATCTTGTCTCCACAGACTCGCCGTGGCCCACTGCAGGGAAGCTGTTACTCGGCCGCCATCTTTAATCTCTCTCCTCTGCTGTTAATGTTTTTGATCTCTACTTTTCAAAATTTCTTTGTTGATCTCTACTTCTTAAAAAATTAAATATCTGGAGAGTCACATGAAGAAATGAAATAATAATTTTAAAAGTCTCATGTATCCTTTACTCAGCGTCCCCCAAGGCAAAACTGTGCCTGTTGGTATTTCGAGGTTGTTAGCTTCTTCAGCTCCAAGTCTGGGATATATGAGGCAAAAAGAAAACCCAGAAAACTCACTAATCTGTCATTCCTCAGCCCTAAAGTTATGTGTCATCACTTCATTCCTTTTTATGGCTGAATAATACTCTACTGTGTGGAAATACTACATTTTGTGTATCTACTCATCCACTGGGCTGTTTCAACCATTTTGCTATTATTAATAATGTTGCTATAAACATTCACGTATAGATTTTTGTGTGGACATACAGTTTCATTTCTCTTAGTTATATACCTAGGAGTGGAACTGTTTGGTCATATGGCAACTTTTATGTTTAACTGTCTGACGAACTGCCAGTTTTCCACTGTGATCGTACCATTTTACATTCCCACTAGCGGTGCATGAGGGTTCAGATTGCTCTAAATCCTAGCTTATAATTGTTTATTTTTTGACATTTTGATTCTAGCCATCTTACTGGGTGTGAAGTGTTATTTCATTATGGTTTTGATTTGCATTTCCCTAATAATGTTGCAAATTTTTTCATGTGCTTATGGGCCATTTATATACCGTTTTCTGTATAATTGTCTATTTGGGTTCTCTTTTAAAAATTATGTGTCCTCTGATTATCTGAAAATCCTTTGCAATATCCAAGATCACAAAAATCTACCCCCATATCCTCTTCTAAGGTTTTATAATTTTAGATCTTACATTTAGGTCTTTGATCCACTTGAGTTAATTTTTGTAGATGGTATGAGATAAGGGTCTGACTCACTCTTTTGCATATGGCCATCTAGTTGACCCAGCACCATTTGTTGAAAAAACTATTCTTTCTCCATTGGATAGTCTTGGCACCCTTGTCAAAAATCAGGTGACTGTAGATATGTGGGTTTATCTCTGGACTCTCAATTCTATTCCACTGATTTTATAAATCTATTCTTAGGCCAGCATGACTACATTATCTCAATTGCATTGCTCTCTAGTAAATTTGAAATTAGGGAAGGGTGAGTCACCTCCATTTCTTCTTCTTTTTCACGTCTCCCTCACTTTTACTAACACTTTTATAATTTTTTTTAACGGAAAGTCTACTGACAATTTTTTAATACTTAAAAAAAGCATTTCCACTAAGTGTGTCTGGGTGACTCTGGAAAGCTTTAGTTAGCCCTTGTATCTTAGTTTAAAGAACACCAGTTTGGGAGGCTGAGGCAAGAAGATCACTTGAGCCCAAGTGTTTGAGGTTGTTGTGAGTTACAATGATGCCACGGCACTGTACTCAGGGCAACAGAGTGAGACTCAGTCTAAAAACAAAAAAAGAACACCAGTGTGATGGTCACAGCTGTAAGGAACATCTATATCTTCTAAACTTATGAATTTAGTATTTTTTGACAATATGTTGTCTCCATGACAATAAACATCTTTCCTTTCAAAGTCCCAACCGCTGCTATATTTGTAGATTACATGTAAGGCAGAAATAATAACAAACCCATTTTTAAGTTGTTGTATCTCCTAAAAATAACCCTCTGCTTCCAAATACAAATAAAATATTTCATACAATTTAAAAACAATACCTCCCAACCAAGACCAGCAACAAAATCCTCATAAGCTTGACTTCCTCCTGTATTGGTAAGAATGGAGTGTTTGTCCTCTTGTCCTTCAGCAACATAAAATACTGCAATCTTGTGTGTCTCTCGGCTACAAAACAGAAGAATATACCATTCATTTAATCATAATTTATACATTCATTCATCAAAAAATTAAATTTTAGGGACAAAACATGTGGCAATAAAAAGATGAAAAGTCTTAGATCTTACAGTCTACAGAAGGTGACAAATAAATACAAGTAAAAAATTATAAAAGTTACAAAATCTCCCTTGCAACAGAAGAAAGGCATGATTACTTCTGACTGTAGAAATAAAGAAACCTAAAGAATAAGAAGTATTGAGTTAGGAGAAGATAAGAAAGATTTGATAAAGAGAAAGAGTATGAAGGAGGACAGACACATAGGTGTGAGCATATTTGAAAAATTGTCTGTCACATGATGTATGTGAATCCCAGGTTCAATAAGTAGATGAGTGAGAAATGATCTATTCCTTTACAGTACTTACAACACAGAAAAAGAAACATACACAGCCAGTCATGTTCTGCTTAACTACAGTGGTTGTTCTGAAAAATGTGTTGTTAGGAATCTAGTTAACGTGTGAACATTTTAGAATGCACTTATACAAACCTAGACAGTATTGCCTATTACCTACCAAGGATAAGTATTTAGAATAGCCCATTTATTGCTCCTATACAAACCTGTACAGCTTGTTACTATGCTGGTTACTGTAGGCAATTGTAACAAATGGTAAATATTTGTGGATCTGAACACAGAAAAGTGTGGTACAAATATGGTATTATAATTTTATCAGATGACCACCATATATGTGGTGCATTGCTGACAGAAACATCATTATGTAGCAAATGACTATATACAAACATAAAATTGTACAGAGTAATTGCCATGTTCTTAGACATTTTATTTTTAGTTTTTTTCTAAATTTGAAAGTGTTCAGAAAAGCAAATTTCTGGTTTGAAATTTGGCTCTCCAAGTTAACCAGGCTATACCATATTTTTAAGGTATCATTCATATCCAGATATTATCCTAAAGTCATATAGCAAATGGGAAAAAATTCATTTAAGAAAATTTACTAAATTTATGAACAGAAGTAAAGTTTTCACTGCTTACCATGTAGAATTAAAAAAAACTACAACCAATAACAAGGAAATAAGAATTAAAGTAAATTTAGTCTGACAACCATGTTTTCCAGTTCGTCTTAAAGAAGTTGCCAAATCATGATTGTGGATTTCAATATTAACAACAAGGGTGGTTTTAGCTGTTTTCAATAATGGGAATATTTCACTGTAGGCGGTAAATAATAAACTTTCAGCATGCCCAATGTGTGATTATTAAAATAATCTAGTGCAAGCAGTAAAATATAATTTGAAGGTGAGGGAGATTTGAAGAATTGCAGAGTAATTTTCTGCAGTGGCCTGTCTCCCAAGCAAAACATGATTTAACTGTTGAAAATGATTTTTTAATATATCATTAATCTCCAGATATTGTCCTAAAGTCATACAGCAAATGGGAAAACATTCATTCAAGAAAATTTACTACATCTTGTAAGAACACAGATTTACAACATGTGAGTTACAAAAAGTCCCTTTACCCTACACACAGCTCTTTGTTGCCAAAGATATGCCCTGGGCAATCTACTAAGGCCTAGAAGACAGAGGCTCCCTTTCTCTCCAGCTCCTCATCTGGGGCTATGGTTTCACCTGTAAGAGGCAGATTACTGAAGATATTTGTCATCCTTCCCTGGCTCCATATTACAGAAGCTCTATTCTAGGTAAGTGAGGCTGAAAAGAGCAGGTCTCCCTTCCCTCATTCAGTCCCCTCCCTATGGAAGAAGCTCCAAGTGCGAAAGGCTGAGGGTCACAACCTTCCTATTCCAATGTGCTCATAGCATAGAGCTTCCAGTAGAAAAAGCAAGTGGAGAAGACCAGGGACTACTGTTGGATGTATCTCCCAGGTGTACACTTACAGAGTGTGAAGTCACTCCAGAAATAGCCGGTCTCGGACCCAAGCTCAGACAGAGTGACAAACAGGTTCTTCCCAGGGTGAAAGGCAAGTCATAAGGACAAAGAAATCAGCTCTACCAGAGGGGAACTGACTTTATATAGAACAGAGCTTAGAGGTAAGCAACTAGGAGAAGCTGACACAAACAAAAGAGCAAAGCAGCAGAAGTTTAAGAGAAAAAAATCAGGAAAAGAGACAGCTATGAGAAGCCCTTCTGGGAGTCAGAGTCAATTGTGGAAGTTGAACAGCCTGTGGATATGCACCAGGCTACCCCAATCAGAACAATTAGAGTAAGATGTAGAGTAAGAAAGGATTCCCAAAGCCACATATAGACCTATCATACCTAACACAGGTAAAATGTCATCGACACTGAATAATACCCTATTTATAAAAACCCTATTTGAATTTAGAGTCAACTCCTAGGAACCCAAGACTTAAAACATCTAGTCATTCCTGTTAGTATGAAAGACTGTTCATACCTAAGACTGTATCCTTTTTGTGGTAGTCAGACAGTGAACCTTCAAACTATTCATCTCTAGGTGAATGTGGGATAAAAAAACCATAAACAAACACTCTGAACTCTAAAAGGCATTCACATCCAACAGTAAACAATAAAAATCTAATGAACTAAGGAGAATAAAGCATAAACTTTGGTCAGTAAGCAGATGTCAAAACAGAGAAGAACCCTAAATAACCAGGGTTCTTCTAACCAATTTTTAAAAAATCTGAGCAGGGAAATTAGAGGCTACATACTGTGGGGAAGATAAGTTGCTAGAAAATAAAAACAAATGACTAAGCCTGTAACAACTACTAAAAAGTCAATCTATTTTTGATTCAAAGACACAAAGTAGAAAGTCAAAGGAATGGAAAAAATAAAGTAAGAGAGCTAGAGTAGTATTAGATTTTAAAACAAAAAATGTTAAAGATACAGAGAGACAATTCATGATAAAAGGCCAATCTAACAGGAAGACATACAAATTACAAACACATATTCATCTAAGAGCAAGCCCCAAAATACACGATATAAAAACAAGACAGAATTGAAGGCAGAAATAGACATTTCCAGAATAGTATCTGGAGACTTTAATATCCCATTTTCAATAATGGACAGAAAATCTAGAAAATATCAAAGGAAATAGAAGACTTGAATACCAGTATAGCCCAGCTATACCTAAAAGACATCTTGGGAACACTGTACCAATAGTAGCAGGAAAGATATTCTCTTCAAGCATACATAAAATATCTTCTAGGAAAACTATGTAGGAGGCTATATATTAAAAGGACTGAAATCATGCAAGGTCTACTTTCTATCCACAATGGAGTGAAAGCAGAAATTAAGAAGAGAAAATTTGGAAAATTTACAAATGTGTGGAAATAAAGCAACACACTCCCCAAGTAACCAATGGGTTAAAGAATAAATCTCCATGAAAATTAGAAAATACACAGAGACAAATGAAAATAAAAATACAACATACCAAAATTGATGGCGTGCAGGTAAAGTATGCCTGCATTGGAAAATTCATAAATCTAAATGACTGTATTATGAAAGAAAGTTTTCAGGCAATACCTGTGGCTCAGTGGGTTAGGGCCCTGGCCCCATACCGAGGATGGCAGGTTCAAATGTGGTCCCAGCCAAACTACAAAAAAAAAAAAATAATAAAAAAATAAAAAAAAATAACCAGGCATTGTGGTGGGTGCCTGTAGTCCCAGGTACTTGGGAGGCTGAGGCAAGAGAATCACCTAAGCCCAGGAGTTGGAGGTTGCTGTGACCCCACAGCCCTCTACTGAGGGTGGAAGAGTGAGACTCTGTCTCTTAAAAAAAAAAAAAAGAAAGAAAGAAAGAAAGAAAGAAAGAAAGAAAGAAAGAAAGAAAAGCTTTCATACCAATAACTAAACCTTCTACCTTAAGAAAATAGAAAAGGAAGAGCAACTAAACTCAGAGCCAGCAAAAGAAGTCCAATATGGTGGTTATGCCTGCAATCACAGCTACTTTGGAGACTGAGGCAGGAGAATTGCAGAAGCCTAGGAATTTGAGACTACAGTAAGCTATAACTGTTCCCCTCTGCATTCCAGCGTGGGCACAAAATGAGACCCTCATCTCTTTAAAAAAAAAAAAAAAAAAAAAAAAAAAGCCAAGACAAAAGAAAAGGCAAGAGAAGAAAGGAAATAATAAAGACTAGAGTGGAAATAAATGAAGTAGAAAGTACAGAAAAATCAATGAAACCAGAAGTTGCTTCTTTAAAGATTAAGATAATGAACAAAATTGACAACCTTAGCTAGACTGAGCAAGAAGACTTAAATTAGTAAAACCAGGAATAAAAGAAGGGACATCATACATACCTCACAGAAATATAAAGTGTTAAGAAAATGTTACAATCATATGCCAACAAATTAGATAAATTCAGATTAAATGAATTCAGATTAAATGGACAAATTCCTAGAAAGACACAAATTTCGAAAGATGACCTTAAAAACAAGTAGAATATCTGAATATATCTATAAGTTAAGACTCTGAATGAGTAATCTGATTGGAGAAGAAGTAAAAATGTCCCACATATACATGAGATGATTTTGTATATAGAAAATCCTAAGAAATACAGTAAAAAGCTATTACATCTAATATGCAAGTGCAACAAGGTTATTATTTGACAGGTTATTATTCAGCAGGACATAAGATCAACATACAAAAATCAATTGTATTTCTATACATTAGTAATATAAACACTCCACAAACAAAATTTTAAAAAAAAATTCCTTTTATTATAGCAACAAAAATAATAATTCTTGGGTATAAATTTACCAACAAGTGTAAAACTTATATCTAAAAATGACAAAACATCATTGAAAGAAATTAAAGCCTAAATTAAAAAAAACAAAAACAACTCATGTTCATGGACTGAAAAGATAATAGTGTTCCCTAAATTGATCTACAGATTTAATAAAATCTTTATCAAAATGTCAGCTGCATTATTGTAGAAAGAAACTGACAAGCTGATCCTAAAATTTACAGGAAAATGCAACAGATTCAAAATGGCCAAAACTATCCTGAAAAAAAAAAAGAACAGAGTTGGAGGATTCATACTTCATTTCAGAACTTACTATACAAAAGTAATCAAGGCACTGTAGTACTAGGATAAGAACAGACATATAGGTCAGTGAAACAGATCATGTATCCAGAAATAAACTCTTATGTTTATGGTCAACTGCTTTTTGATAACAGCACCAAGACAATTCAGTAGAGGAAAAGAAGAGTCTCTACAACAAATGGGACAACTAGATAGCTACATGCAAAAGAAGCTTGGACTGATACCATATTCAGAAATTAAATAAAAACTCATAAATATAAAATATAAGCATTAAACATATAAAAGTCTTAGAAAAAAACCAAGACATGCATTAGGAAAGGTCTTTTTAAATACAACACAAAAAGCGTAAATGATGAAATAAAAAATAGGCAAAAATAAAAAATTTGTGCTATAGATAATACTGTTAAGAAAATGAGTCTACAAAAGAAGAAAAAGTATTTGCAAATCATACATCTGCAAAGTCTTGTATCCTTAATGTCTACAGAGCTCTTACAACTCAATAGCAAAAAGATAACACAATTTTTAAAATAGGTAAAGAATTTTGTATTACCTTTCTAGGGTTTCTGTAACAAAGTACACAAACTAGGTGGCTTTCAACAATAGAAATCTATTCTGTCATGGTGCTAGATGCTAAAGTTAGAAATCAAGGTATTGACAGGGCCATGGTTCCTCCAAAGGCTCTAGGAGAGAATACCTCCCTCATCTCTTCTTAGTTGTAGTGGTTGCCAACAATCTTAGGCATTCCTGGCTTATAGCCCTATCACTATAATTTCTGCCTCCATCTTCACAAGGCCATCTTCTCTCTCTGTGTGCATATGTCTGTATGTAATTCATATGGCCTTTTCTTAACACCAACCATCAGCTTTAGAGTTGGTTGAAACCTCATCTCAACCTCATCTCAACTAATTCTATCTGCAAACCCATTTCAAAATTACATTCTGAGGTTCTAGGTGGACATGAAATTTTGAGGGGCTACTATTCAACCAGTACAAGATTTAACAAATATTTTTCTGAAGAAGATATACAAATGGCCTGTTAGCAATGAAATATACTCATCATCATAAGTCATTAGGAAATACAAATCAAAATCACAACGATATACCACTCACATCCACCAAGAGGAATATAATAAAAAAACCAACGATAACAAGCGTAGGCTAGCATGTGGAGGATTTGGAACATTCATGCATTGTTGGAGGGAATGTAAAATGGTGGGACTACTGTATAAAATAGTCTGGCAGTTCCTCCAAATTTTAAACAGAGAGTTATCATATCATTCCACAATTCTACTTCTAGGTATATATTCAGGGAACTGAAAACATGTCCACACAAAAAGCTGTACATGAGTGTTCACAGCAGCATTATTCATAATAGCCAGAAAGTGAAACCAACCCAAATATCCATCCACTGATGAATGGATAAACAAAATGCAGGATAGCCATAAAATGGAATATTATTTGGTAATAAAAGAAATGAAGTAAAGACATGCTGCAGCATGAATGAACCTGAATCATTATGCTAGGTGAAAGAAGCCTCCACAAAAGAGTACACATTGTTTGATTTCATTTATATAAAATGTCTAGAATAGGAAAAGCTACAGAGACAGAAAGTAGATTAGTGTTATCTAGGGCTGGGGGATAGGGAGTGGGATGTTGGGGAAATGGGAAGTAACTGGTAATGAATACTAGGTTTCCTTTTAGAATGACTAAAGTACTCTTAGATGACAGGGAAAATTGCACAATCTTGTGAATTTACTAAAAATATATACACTTTAATGTGAGTTGTATTTTATGCAATTTATGTCTCAGTCAGAAAGCTATTAGAATTTAATTTGTAAACATACTCTATACTCTATTATAATGTATAAATTATAATCTTGGAGAAGGGGAGCCTCTCAGTGTTCTCACTTTTCTAGGTCAATGGCTATCAATCAGAACTTATGAATCACAATTTATAAAATTAAAAAAAGTTGCATAGAAATGTCCATCTGACACTATGTAAATCCAAAAGTTGAGAGAAATATATGTGCCATGTAGGAAAAGAATAGAACATAAATCTTTAAAATGTAAAAAAGAAAAGCAGACTTTAGTTGCCTTTTATGCCAAATTTTAACCTTTACTGTTCCTTTTTTTTCCTATTGACTAAAGTTGCTAAAATGTTTGTTACATTGCTATTCAATTAATATACATGCACCAGAGAGTGAATAATGAGGCAAATCTATGAGAAAAAGTAATTAAAATTAGTGAACTCACAACTACAAATATGCCATGTGTACAGTACAAGCAAAATATCATTAGCTTACTACTGAAAATTCAGTGATACCTGTCAAGTTATAAGCACTTCTGAACCCCCATGTTTATATTCTGCAATAAAATAATAAATGTCTTTTTGAGATTCAAAATTTAAAAATCTGGTGGTTCAACCATGAAGAAAAGGAATCTATTAGTCTAGTCAAAGAAAATAAAGGATCTATTAAGTTGTCTAATGAGTTAAGTCTGTAAACAAAGTAATCTTTCATTTTTCTGCCTCCCTTGTCTTCCAGACAAGTAATTAGGTTTCTTTCCAGGTTTTCTGACTTAAGAAAGCAGCTCAAAAGATGTCTTATTGACATGTAATTAGAATACATTTTTACTCGGATTAAAGATGGCGGCTGAGTAACAGCTTCCCTGTAACTGGGCCTGGCGAATCTGGGGAGACAAGACTCCAGACATCTCTGGCCGGTGGGACCTGCCTATAATCATCCCTTTGAGGACACAGAGAGCCAGCAAGGGA
>CAUYPK010086296.1:0-36530 GCA_963574355.1 Loris lydekkerianus | reverse complement strand
CAATTATTGTAATCGTTTTGGGTATATATTTTTATTTTTGAAATTTACCAGTGGCTGCTGCATTTTCCACCTCGGCTTATACTCGAGTCACTAAGTTTTCCCAGTTTTTAGGGTAAAATTAAGGGGGTCGGCTTATACTCGAGTATATGCGGTAATTCTTTATAGGTCTGGCTTCCCCATCAGACTATTAGAGCAAAAACCATGTCTTACCTATCCATCTCTATATTCCTATCTTCTTGCTTAGCAAGGGGAGGAACTCTACAAACTTTTAAACAAATAAATGAAGGATGAACAAAAAGATCACAGAATATGCTTGGCTTCCTTATTTATTAGTCTTCTTCTGAGCTTAAAGGAAAGGCCTAGTCATGGGTCCTCAGTGCCATTGTCTCCAGATAGGTCTTAGAATAATTCAGAGGGATAGAGAACTCAAGAAAGAACACTGCAAGAAAAAGAAAAACAATATATACAGAGGGAATTTTAGCACAACTTTTTTTTAAAGAGACAGGTTCTTGCTCTGTGTCACCCATGCTGCCTTGCAGTGACACCATCATAGCTCACTGCAACCTCCAACTCCTTGGCTCAAACAATCCTCCTGCCTCAGGCTTCTAAGTAGCTGATACTACAGATGCACACTACCATGCCTGGCTAATTTTTAAATATTTTTTGAGAAATGGAGTCTCACTACACTGCCCATGCTGGTCTCAAACTCTTGGCCTCAAATGATCATCCTATCCCAGCCTCCCAAAGCAGTAGGATTACAGGCATGAGCCACCATATCCAGCCTTAGCACAACTTTTCTTAAAAGTACAAAATTGAGTTCCTCTAAATGCACACTTGGGAAATGGTTCCACACACTAGAGCTTAAGACAAGGAGATCTTCTATAGCCACCATAAATGGTTATCTTGTGAAATGTATTCTCCCTAGAAGTGTAGCTCTGAACTTGGGTTACACTAACAAGACAAAACCAGAAGAGCATGTCCATGGTCAGTCCCAGCTAGAAACAAATGAGTTATAATGTGTGTGAAAGCACTTTGTGAACTAGGAAGGGTAAACTGAGGTAGGAGGCACTTTTAAATATCATCAAAAACAAATAACCCAAATAAACATTTCTCAAACGAGGACATTCAGATGTCTAACAGATACATGAAAAAATGTTTAACATCACTAATCATCAGGGAAACCCATATCAAAAACACAATCAGATACTACCTCACTCCAGTTAGAATAGCTATAATCAAAACAACAACAGAAGACAAAAAAAAAAAAAAGATTAAAGAAAAATAAGACAAATGTTGATGACGATGTGGAGAAAAGTGAACATTTACATAGTGCTGGTGAGATTGTAAATTACTACATCCATGATGGAAAACTGTATGGAGGTTCTTCAAAAAATTAAATAGAGGGTGGTGCCTGTGGCTCAAAGAAGTAGGGCGCCAGCCCCATATGCCAGAGGTGGCAGGTTCAAACCCAGCCCTGCCAAAAACTGCAAAAAAAAAAAACTAAAAATACAACTCCATGTGATCCAGTAGTCTTACTACTAAGTATGTATCCAGAGGAAGTGAATCAGTATGTTGAAGAGATGTCTGCACTCGTATGTTTATTGTAGCATGATTTAAAATAGCTAAGATAGGGAATCAGACCAAGTATCCAACAGTGATAAATGGACAAAGAATATGAAAATGTAGTCTGCATACAAATAGAATACTTATCCCACCATAAAAAACAATGAAATCCTGCCATTTGCAACAACATGGATAAACCTGGAGGCCACCATCACATTAAGTGAAATAAGCCAGACATAGAAAGACAAATAGCACATCATCTCACTTATGTGTGGAATCTAAAAAAAAAAAAAAAAAAAAAAAAAGTTATATGTGGAGGAGACTGGTCAACAGGTGTTAAGTTACAATTAGGTAGTAGGAATAAATTGTGGTATTCTTATTGCAGGGTAGGGTGGTTAACCATAAGTATTCTGGTATTACAGATATCTAGAAGAGAGGCTTTTGAATATCCTCACCACAAAGAAGTGGTAAATGCATGAGGTGATGGTTATGATTTCATCATTATACAACATGTACATGATTGGAAATTGTGCAATTGTACCCCATAAATATGTACAATTATAATATACATATTAGAGACACCAAAATAACCAAGATTGGGGGAATACATTATTGAATAAATGTATTCCTAGGACTATGTTTCTAGAAAGCTCTGGGTAGTGAGCCCTGTGGTATCCTTCTTTTGCCTCAGTCTTCTTATAGTAGTCCCAGTCCCCGAGCTTCTTCCTGTGACCCTTCTACCACTTCAGGGGGTGCATAAAGCCCAAGATGTGGATCAGAGAGGGAGTGAATCCAGGAGTGAGACCCTGTGTACTAAAACAGTACGTGCACTTGTCTGCAATGTGCCACTCCTAGCAGGGCAGGAGCTGAGCAGCTTGACAACCCAGGTCTGTAGGGCTGGGACCAAGAGTGCACAGTAGAGTCAGCCGTCATCTGTGAGCTCCTACTGGTGTTAGGTCCTTTGTATACTACAAGAATTAAGGTCATGCCATATGCCACTGTCATGTTACCTGTCTGAACTTCAGTATTTCCATCACAAACTCATAAAGCTGCTTGAAAGATTATAGAAAAATTATAAGAAGGACGTGGCCATTAACTTAGTGTTCAGGTTGCAGTGATCCACATATCTGTAGGCACCTGACATCATATGTACCAGTCACTTTGATAAGACTTTCACAGGGCCTGTGACAGATCACCTGTTATGGTGAATCCACAGAATTTTCATGTACTCTTTCTCCTTTTAGGTCGTCACTATGGGGCTGTCAGTTGTGAAGGTTGCAAAGGTTTCTTCAAAAGGAGCGTGAGGAAGAATTTGACTTACAGCTGCCGGAGCAACCAAGATTGCATCATCAACAAGCATCACCGGAACCGTTGTCAGTTTTGCCGGCTGAAAAAATGCCTAGAGATGGGCATGAAAATGGAATGTGAGTAACAGTGTTAAAAACTGCAAGAAGTAACAGAGAAGGGGAGAGTGAGCAAGAGTCTATGAAGGTTTTGGGGGCCGGGTGTGGTGGCTCACGCCTATAATCCTAGCAGTTGGGAGGCCGAGGTGAGTGGATCGCCTGGGCTCACAGGTTGGAGACCAGCATGAGCCCAAGAGTTTGAGGTTGCTGTGAGCTGTGATGCCATAGCACTCCACCCAAGGTGACAAAGTGAGACTGTCTCCAAAAAAATAAGGTTTCTGTGCCTGGCCTTAAAATACTTCATTTAAAAAATGTCCACTCAAGCTTCATTTGGGTTTACCTTCTGGGTCACCCCAGTGATTCAGAGCTAACGCTGCTGGGGTTGGTGAGTTCTCATGGTAAAAGCCTTATTCTAGATAAATCAGGAGGCAAGACAGTGGAGTGGGGTGAGCACAGACTTTGGAGGAAAGTTGATACCAAACCCAACTCCAGCTCTGATATGGAAGACCTCTGAGGCCTGGGAAAACTTATAGCCTCTCTCAGCCACAGGATCCTCATCCGTGCACTAGAGCCCCTTCCCTCACTTCCATCTTGCTCCTGCGGATTAAATGAGCCTCCTCTTACTGTTTTCTTAGCCCCTGTACTTTCCTTTGGGGCTAGCTAAGCCCTCTGGCAAGCCTCTGTGTCACTGGGGTTCTGAAGGGACACCTATTGCTCCTGGATGTGGGTAGCCAGGGAAAGCCTCAAGCCCCTCCTCTCAGTTCCTGTAGCCATTATTTGGGGGGGTTAGGTATTCCTCACTCACAGGGACCAATCAGAGTGAGGTCAGTTCCCTAGCTAGTGGTGAAACACAAAAAGCAGGAAACAAGATAGGCAGCAAAGAGAAATCCAAGGAGAGCAGAGATGGGCACACAGACCATAGCAGGAAAATAAAGGTTAGCAGAGGGTGGGACATATGCTCACCCAGACCAGGCTGGTCCTGGGGCCAGGACTGTAGGCTCCTGCTGATGTTTCTGTATGGCTCTCTCATCTTCTGCACAGTTCCCTAGGAAGACGGAAAACCGATATATTTCAGTACTGGTGTTTGAATTTCTGGGAACAGGAAACTGCAAAATTCACTAGAACAAATGGAAATGTGTTCTTTAAGAAATTAGTAGTATCAACCTAATTTCTGCCTAATATGATGTTTTCATTTTATCTAATGACACTGCTCTTTCCTCAGAGTGAATAAATACATGGTCTGGCTTGCTGTGGGACTAGCTTATATTGCTAAACTGCTTTTTTTCAATAGTGAACTTTTCACTGAGAACAGTGATTGAAATTATTTTTCTGTAATCACAGCTATAGTGCAAACTCAAGACTTATGTGGACTTCAGTTAGCAGGATATCTAAATACTCTTATTTCTTTTAAAAAATGTTTCGTTTTCAAGGCCAGTCTCAGTGGCTCACACTTATAATCCTTGCACTCTAGGAGGCCAAAGCAGGTGGATCGCCTAAGCTCAAGTTCAAAACCAGCCTGAGCAAGAGCAAGACCCTGTCTCTACTAAATATAGAAAAACTAGCCAGGTGTCGTGATGGGCACCTGTAGTCCCAGCTACTTGGGAGGCTGAAGCAAAGGGATCACTTGAGCCCAAGAGACTGAGGTTACTGTGAGTTATGATGATACCACGGCACTCTACCCAAGGCGACAAAATGAGACTCTTTCTCAAAAAAGAAAAAAAGTCTTTATTTTCTTCAGTTGCTTCTGGCACGTATGCCTGTTTTTTGTTTTTGTTTTTGTTTCAAGAGAGGGTCTTGTTCTGTTGCCCAGACTAGAGTGCAATGGTATCATCAAACGATTGCTTCATCAAAGGATTGGTTGACCTCAAACTCCTGAGCTCCTCCCATCTTGGCCTCCCAGAGTGCTGGGATTACAAGAGTGAGCCACTGCACCTGACCTATACCTCTTCTTTTCCTGGACTGCTGAAGGGAGACTGTGATATAAAACTGATATCCATTAAACACCTGACTTCTGCCCGGTGTTTCTGCTACAATTTGTGGCACAGAATACAATTGAGGACCCACTTGAAGATGGGCATTTCTTATCCTAGAGTGAGTCCATTTTGTTAGCTGTAAGAACTAAAAACCCAGAGGACTCACTGGGGGGCTCCATAGCCATGCGGATGCTATGTAGTGCCCACCATCTTCAGCTGTTTTTTATGCCTTCAGATTTGAAATGGCATGGTTTGTCTTTGAATTCTCTCACCTTTGGCTGAAAAGTCCACTGCAAAAGCTGAGCTAGACAAATCTAGCGCCAGAGCTTATCATCCTTACAGTAATGCATTTACTAAGGAAGACTCCTTGCCTTACCATGAGGGATATGGTGTTTATTGACATGAATCTTTTCTTTAAACATGAATATTTATGTTGTAATTTAAGCTGTACAGAGTGAACGGAAGCCCTTTGATGTGCAACGGGAGAAACCCAGCAACTGTGCTGCTTCAACTGAGAAAATCTATATCCGAAAGGACCTGAGAAGTCCTCTTATAGCCACACCCACATTTGTGGCAGACAAGGATGGAGCCAGGTTAGTTCCCTGCTGTCACTGCAGTCAGCCTTCAGAGCTGGTCAGAGGAGGCATGAATGCTGCCTGGAAAGGGTGCTATTGTGACTCCCAGTGCACCTGCCACAGCCTTTTACCTTGTCCTGCCTCATTCCACTCCTGGAGCCGCTCGGTCATACCTCTAAATAGGCCAGGGGATTCCTGTTTTAAGATGGTGTCTTAAGTTTTCCTGACTTGGACTCAGATTATGTTTTTCAGTTTTGGCATCATTTATACAGGAAAACAGTTGTTCTGACCTTTAAGATTGTGGCTTTTTATGCAGTAGACTAAAGGTTTAAGGTGAATTGAGGTGCCAGATAGTGCCGCAGGTTAATTTGTACATTTTTAAATGTAGTCCATTGACCTTATTTTAAAAGCAACAGAAAGAGAGAATAAGAAATCTAAAATGTATCATATGGAGAGCTAGAGTTGATTTTCTGAAGATCAAGTTAACTTTTCTTGACAGACTGGGAATGTGCCTCTGTGTTTCTGTCTGAAGCTATGGACCTGACTCTGTGCACATCTCATTGCAGAGAAGGGGGTGCATTCAGTCACTCAGTGCTTGAGTCTAATTATAGCTTTTCTACTATTAAGACAGTTTACACATAGGGAAGGGATAGGTTAATGCAGCGTGATCATACTGTGCATAAAATGTTGGAAGCTACTCTGGGTTTCTTTATGTTTTTAATAGACAAACGGGTCTTCTTGATCCAGGGATGCTTGTGAACATCCAGCAGCCTTTGATTCGCGAGGATGGCACAGTTCTCCTGGCCACGGATTCCAAGGTGACCTTCCCTGCTCATGCCTCCCTTCCTCCTTTATGCTGACGGTGCAGGTTGCTGCCTCCTGGCCCTCAGAGACCATGTTGAAAGCATGACCTGCATCTCAGTTTGGTTTTTGTGATAGCTACCCTGGGATTTGTTTGGGAGATGCTGATGGCTTTTCAGAAACCTCAGTCAGGGCTGGCTGGTCAGTTATATAACATGTCAGAGTGTAGACTTCAATTCAGTGGACATTCTGTGGTTCTGCTCTCTATTAAGATTTTCTTTTCTTTATGGACACACACCTTGACAAATTACTAGCATGATGAGGAAAGAGCTACTTATCCTTAGATGACCTTTTGCAAAAGCTCCTAGTTCCTTTTTATTAGATCATCATCAGAAGGAGGTTCAACCAGGAATCTAAGAATCCTAAAGCTTTACCAGAACAAATCAGCTGTGGGGAATTGAACTTGTGAACAGAGAGGTTTATTAGAGGGAGAGACAACTAGCTAGCTCCTGTGAAGATTACCAAAAAGGATTTTACCCAGGCAAAAGAATGCATTGTTTCACTCCTCTTGGAGTTCCCATTGTAAAACAAGTAATAAAGAAATAGCAGTGAGCCACAGCTGTAAAGGAGGCACCTCAGTAACTGAGAGCATTGGCATTGTTGCTGCCCTTAGAGCCAGAGTAAGGCCGGCAGGCTTCCTTCCATCCATTCACATGCTCACCAAGGGGCACAGTTGGTGTATTATGGAGCATCCTTTTTGGGTAAGAGAAGGCAAAATTGAGAGCCTTTGAGCTGCCCTGCAATCATTGGTCTTCAGGCTGGGCTTTGAGCTTCCTATCTTTGGGCAATGGTGATATGCAAGATGGAAGCTAATAGATCATACGTGCCTCACTGCTTATCACCAGCAGACATTCTGGAACAGTGGCTCTGTGATTGTATAGTGGAATACAGAGAAAGTGTAAGCTTGAAAGTGAAACACAAATAACCTTAAAAACTCCTGATCACGAAGGGATTCACAAGCACCTATTCTGTTGGGCCATCTCTGCAAAGAAAAAGAACCAAGACCCCCAGAGCCAGACTGGGCCTGGGCTCCAGGTCCAGCACCACTTTGAGTAACTGGATGTCTCTTTCCCACACCTCACTTTCCCCAGTACCTACCACACAGGGTTGTTGGGAAACTAGGGTAAATTAATTTCATAAAGCACTTGGCACACAGTGAGCACTCAGTCAATGTTCCCCATTAGGAATTTGTCACTGGATGGAGGAGAATGAGTGCAAAAGCCATGTAGAATTTAAGTACTTAAGAAAAAAGCTTCAGGGTTAGACACATGTCCTAGTCCATGATTCCCTCCTGTGTGAAGTGGAAATAGCAATACCCACCCCAGAAGTTTGTTACACAGAGCACCTAAAGGTGGCTATTTTGAGAAGCTATTTTTTAATTTTACTTTGAAATGAGCTGTTACTGAGCTCCTGCATAGCTTTCACTCTGGTTCTCCCAATGGTTACGCTACACGTATCCGGGGTACAACATCAACCAGGACATTGACTCTGGTACAGTGTATATTTTTCTGTGCCATTTTTTATTTTTCACTCTTTTCAACTATATATCTTTCAACATACCTTTCTATCATGCTGAGTCAGATCTTACAGCAGCTATGCAGTATCATATGGTTCTATTGTGATTTATTAATCATTTCTGTTCATGACCTCTTTTCTGATTTTTTTACTTTTATAATCAAGACACAGTAGACATTTGTGTAACCATGTCTTGGGTTATTTGAGTATATCTCTGGCTTTTTAAAATTGAAATGTAATTCACATGGCATAAAATTTATCTTTTCACTGTATCATTTAGTGATTTTTAGCATATTCACAAGGTTGTACAGCCATCGCTCTCATCTTAGAATATTTTCATCACCTTAAAAGAAACTCAGAACCCCCTTATGCAGTCATCCCGTCTTCCAAGTCCTGCCAATCACCATCCACTTTAGGATTGTAAGGTTTTTGTCAGTTCCATACTTTTCATATAAAGGAAATCATATAATACGTGATCCTTTGTGACTGGCTTTTTTTACTTAGTATAATATCTTCAAAGTTTGTCTGTGTTTAGCATATACCAGCATTACATTTTATTGCCAGATAATATTCCATTCATGTTTATCAATTGGTTTGATTTCTTTCCATGTTAAGAATGGAATTGCTGGTCATATGGTAATGCTTACATTTATACTTTCGAGGAACTGCCAAACCATTTTCGAAGTAGCTACTTTACAACACCACCAGCTGCATATCCTTGCCAGCACGTCATTGTCCGCCCATCTTTTTGATGGTAGCCATTTTAGTACATGTGAAGTGCTGTCTCATTGTGGTTTTGATTTATACCTCCAGTAATGTGGAGCATTTTTTCCTGTGCTTATTGGCCATTTGTATATCTTCTGTGGAGAAATGTCTATTCAGATTCTTGTTTCATTTTTAAATTATTTTTTTTGTTTGTTTATTGTTGAGTTGTTAATGTTCTTTAGATATTCTGGCTACTAATCCATTCTCAAATATATGATTTTCCAGGTATTTTCTCTCATTCTGTGGATTAGCTTTTTGGTTTTTTGGTTTTATGGATGGTATTTCCACTTTAGACAATTTCTTTTGAAGCACAAGTTTTAATTTTAGTGAAGTCCAATTTCTCTGTTTTTGTTCTGTCATTTTATCTCATGTATAGACTTAAGATACAGAACTGCTTCATCCCTGAGGAGCTCTCCCTCGTGTTGCCCCTTTCTAGTCACATTCCCTGGAAGCTGTTTTTCAACCAGCATTATATACTAATTGGCCTAAGAGTCATTTGCATATGTTCATTTTTAATGTTACTGGTTTCTGTTTAATAGGCTGAAACAAGCCAGGGAGCTCTGGGCACACTGGCAAATGTAGTGACTTCCCTTGCCAACCTAAGTGAATCCTTGAACAATGGCGACACCTCAGAAATCCAGCCAGAGGATCAGTCTGCAAGTGAGATCACTCGGTACGAGCCCACAAGGGTAGAGACCCCCTCCTGACAAATAGTCACGGTATTGTGAAGGTGGATGGCAGCATTTTGGTACCTATGCTATCTTTAATCAAGGATTTTTAAATTGTCAAAATGACCCTGTACCTGTGTCTTACTTGAAATTTTAACTATGGGAACATAGACCCACTTATACTGGGTGGTCGTAGTAACTATTTTAAATTGCATATGAACTTTATGGGCATCCTGTATTATATGGCATATTAACAATTAAAACTATTTTTCATTCAAAACCATAAAAAAGGAAATTGAATAACTCAATGGAAGCAGTGAACAGATGTTATTTGTATTAATCACTATTTCATGCACCTGCATATTAATAGGTTAAACCCTTTCCTATTTCTTTTTCACCCTGTTTTCTCATGTATATTTTCTAAGTAGTACATTTAAAGCATAAATGTTAGATTGATACTAGATTGATATTAGCTGACAGCATTAGCTGGACCTAGATGTCGGCAACTGCTGCTGAAGTAGTTTTTTCTCCTCAGCATATTTCTTGTACTTTGTTCCTTCCATTCCTGCCTGTCTTGCCAGGCCAGTCAGGTGCAAAGGTGGGGACCACACAAACGTGCTGGTCCTCATGTTTACTTGTGGTCTGATAACAAATAAGATATAGGTCCAGGCGAGGCACAGTGGCTCATACCTATAACCCTAGCACTCCGGGAGGCCAAGGCAGGTGGATCACCTGATCTCAAGAGTTGGAGACCAGCCTGAGCAACAGTGAGACCCTGTCTCTACTAAAAATAGAAAAACTAGCAGGGGTGCTTGTAGTCCCAGCTACTTGGGAGGCTGAGACAAGAGGATTGCTTGATCCCAGGAGTTGGAGGTTGCTGTGAGTTGTGATATCACAACACACTACCAAGGGGGACCGCGTGACACACTATCCCACAAAAAAAAAAAAAAAAAACAAAATGAGGCTTGGCACCCATGCACAATGGTTATGGCGCCAGCCACATACACTGAGGGTGGTGGGTTCAATCCCAGCCCAGGCCAGCTAAATAACAATGACAACTGAAACAAAAAATAGCCGGGCGTTGTGCGGGCACCTATGTCCCAGCTACTTGGGAGGCTGAGGCAAGAGAATCGCTTAAGCCCAAGAGTTGGAGGTTGCTGTGAGCTGTGATGCAACAGCACTCTACTGTGAGGGGGACATAGTGAGACTCTGTCTCAAAAAAAAAAAAAAAAAAAAAATGATCTTGGTCCAATGGAAAAAGGGTTGGATTAGAATTAGGTAGAATTCTAGTTCCATCACTTACTATAGGTGGTGATCTTGTTAAAGTTATTTAACATCTGTAAGCCTTAGCATTCATATCTGTAAAATGGCAACAGTTTCTACCTTTGGAAGGTAGTTGTGAAAAATAGAAATTGTATATGAAGATAAATAATATCTATGGCCCAGTGGCTAAGATGATGTATAGACAATACATAGAAGCTTTCATTGTTAGCCTTTCTTCCCTGAGCAGTTGGAATTTAATTACCGCATATACTCGAGTATAAGCCGAGTTTTTCCGGCACAAAATTTGTGCCGAAAAACCCGAACTTGGCACAAATTTTGTGCCAAAAAAACTCTGCTTATACTCGAGTATATACAGTATCTTTTCCCCAATGCATTGTTTTTCTAAATTATATCTCAGCTACAGCTCTGTCCCCCCTGAAAGCTGTAGATCCACAACGGTTGCTTGCTTTATTTCTGCTCACAGGGCTTTTGATACCTTAGCTAAAGCACTTAATACCACAGACAGCTCCTCGTCTCCAAGCCTGGCAGATGGGATAGACAGCAGTGGAGGAGGAAGCATCCACGTCATCAGCAGAGACCAGTCAACACCCATCATTGAGGTCGAGGGTCCCCTCCTTTCAGACACACATGTCACATTTAAGGTGAGTGGATTCAGCCTAACTACCTGCTCCCAGCCTCCCCAGCCTATTTGGTTCTGTACCAAAGCTGATCTTCAGTTTTGAGAATCAAACCTTGGAGTGAACTCACTTTCACATTGTGGCAGTTGATATCGTGACTTCAAGCAAGATTTTATATTCCAGAATATCTCATATCCCATTATAAAGCATTTGCACTCATCTTTTGCTCACAACGCCATTTGTTTCTAAAGGCAACCCTAAAGTAGGTGTGGCCTGTCATTGTCAATGCAGGCAGACTTGGTACTAACTAGTGAGGGCTGCTGCTCTGCCTCTGACTTCCTGTGACAAGTTGGTTTCCCCACAGGCTCAGAGAGACACCCTTGTCTCTCCTCTCCGTGTCATAGAAGCTTTCACATAAAATCTTCAATAAGGAGGTATCTAGCCCTGGTTCCCAACCATTAATCCTGATATTTTTGCCCTCTACACCAGTGTTTTTCAACCTTTTTTATTTCACAGCACACTTGAACCTATAGTTAAACTTTCACAGCACACTTAAATTATGTAGACCATAAAAGGAGTAAAAACAAGGGTGGCACCTGTGGCTCACTGGGTAGGGCACCGGCCTCATATCCAGAGAGTGGTGGGTTCAAACCCAGGCCCGGCCAAACTGCAATAAAAAATAGCCAGGCATTGTGGCAGGTGCCTGTAGTCCCAGCTACTTGGGAGGCTGAGGCCAGAGAATCGTTTAAGCCCAAGAGTTGGAGGTTGCTGTGAGCTATGACGCAACAGCACTCTACTGAGGGTGATAAAGTGAGACTTTGTCTCTACAAAAAAAAGAGAGAGAGAGTAAAAACAAGAATATACTTACTATGCTTTGAATTTCTTTCAAAAATAATTTAATTATGGCAGCGCCCATAGCTCAGTGGTTAGGGTGCCAGCCATATACACCGAGGCTGGTGGGTTTGAACCAGGCCCTGGCCAGCTAAATAACAATGACAACTGCAACAACAACAACAAAATAGACGGGTGTTGTGGCCGGCGCCTGTAGTCCCAGCTACTTGAGAGGCTGAGGCAAGAGAATCGCTTAAGCCCAAGAGTTGGAGGTTGCTGTGAGCTGTGATGCCACAGCACTCTACCCAGGGCGACAGCTTGAGACTCTGTCTAAAAAAATAAATAATAATAATAATTTATTTAATGATCTTTAAAATTTTATGCAGCACACCTAAGATCTTTTCATGGCACACCAGTTGAAAATCACTGCCCTATAGCCACAGAAAATAGATCTTAGCCACCCTTGAAGAATGCTGTTGGTCCTCATAGGTCTTTCTCGTG
The DNA here is from genome assembly GCA_963574355.1 of Loris lydekkerianus. Classification (NCBI taxonomy): domain Eukaryota; kingdom Metazoa; phylum Chordata; class Mammalia; order Primates; family Lorisidae; genus Loris; species Loris lydekkerianus. Next base: position 23,974 of record CAUYPK010086296.1, on the reverse strand, counting down.
CTCTCCGTCACTGGCCTTGGTTTTCCCACAGGACATTGCCAGGGCACCTGAATGAAGTCCATTTGGTCTCCAGACTGAGTCTTCCTGTTCTCCCACTATTCTTTTCTAGAGAGATCTGGCCAGTCCCTACACATAGCTGCTAAAGGGTACCCAGGTCACAGGCCACCACTGGGGTTCCAACATCAAAGGTATTGGAACACCTTCTAGGCAATGGGCCCAACATTCTATTTTGTGAGCTTCTTCTTGGCTCTCACTCATTGTTACCTTAACGCAGGGGTACTCAGCCTGTGTGTCGCGACCCCTTTTTAACAATGAAAATACATTGAGGCATTAGGAAGGTTGAGAACCACTGCCTTAAGGCCATCTGCCAAGATGCCTGCTGCCCTATGAAATGGACTTCTGTTTGCTTGATTCAGTTTAAACTTTAGCTTGTCACTCGAAATGGAATTGCCATAGAACAAATAACAATTTAGCTGAGGCGAGAGTTGAAAATTATGTGTTCGGTTTTATTATTTTTTTTAAGTTAGATATGACCAGAGAGAAGTATATTCTTCTGGGGGTAAGCCAGGAAGGCCCCTTCAGGCTTAGTGAGCACATTCCAAGGGCTGTTAGGCTCTAGTTCACTGAAACACGGAGAGTCGATGCAGGCTCCACAGCAGGGGACACACACTCTACTAAAGAGCTTAAAACTCAGAGACAGTGACTGTAGCGGCCACTGCTTTTGAAACATGACAGGGATACATGACAGACAAAGCCATGCCCTGTCCCTCCTTTACCTCTGTGCTGGGTGCCTCCTCTTTTCCAGCTGACGATGCCCAGTCCAATGCCAGAGTACCTCAACGTGCACTACATCTGTGAGTCTGCATCCCGCCTGCTCTTCCTCTCCATGCACTGGGCCAGGTCAATTCCAGCCTTTCAGGCCCTTGGGTAAGTGGCGTCTTCTCTTCTCTGTTTTTATTCTTGGGCACAGGCTTCCCCTCTCTAGAAATGGCCTGGAAAATCTCTTAACAGCCCTTCCAGTTTGATTATTCCTATGACCTCAGCCAAGGGACCCTGGGTTTCTTATCAAACACAGTTACAGGACTGGTAGAAGGAAGTGCGGTCACCAGTTCTGCAGTGTTCCTCACACCTTAGTGGAGCCTCCTATCTCTGTGCTGAGACTTGATGCTAAGAGCTGGGGATGGAGTGGAGTCGAAGGCAAGAGTGGCCCCTGGTCCTGTGCTGTACACAGGGTGATTCACAGGATGAAGCCGAGCCCTTATCTTGTCCTGGGCTGTGACAAGATGAGCATAAATCAGCTGTTGCCTCAAATCCAGGGCACTGATTAACATCCTGATAGAAGCACCTTCCCTCAGTGCCAACTAGCGCACTGAGTGACACTGACCCTGGTGTCATCTCTGCAGGAGCCCTTCTTTTATCGAACATCACTAGTGTATTTCTCCCCTAAATCCCAGCATCAGCTCTACTTTTGTGCCAAGTGCTTTGTGTAGTGCAGACTTCCATTGTGCCCATCAGTTGGTTCACAGTCTCCTCAAAAGGTAAGTAGCCACATAAAAATGGAAATACAAAGAGTTAATGCATGTTACAAAGTAACCATCATAGGTGCTATGAGGTAGTAAGCTCCAGAGTGGAGGGCTGGGTGGTCTACTAGTTTGTTCCCCTGGCTTTTAGGCAGACAGCCTGGGTTTGGGGTCCTAAGAATAGCACCTACCTGCTGTTATCTGTTTACTTCTCTGAGTTTCCAGTCTCCTCATCAGAGAATCCTTACAAGGGTTTAAGGTCTATGGGGCATTTTACCTCATGCCAGGCATATAGGGAGGACTCAGTAGAGGGCAGGGTGGTGCTAGGTAGTGAGGAATATGCCAAGTGGCTGTTAGAAGGGTGGCCTCATGCAAGATTTACAGGAGAGGCCAACAGAACTGGCTCCTCATTGTTGGGGGGGAACTGGACAGCTCATGACTGCTGAGCAGGTGTTACTAAGCTCTTTGCTAACTGTTGGGGAGAATGGCCTACCCCTTCCCACCATCTGCTACATGGTGTAGCTTCAGGCATTTTGTTCATAACATCATGATTATCAGTACTGGTAGGTAGCTAAGATTTTTGAAATGGGGTGAAAAAGTAATCCACTCACTGTCCTGAAGGAACATCAGCTAGTTGTAACTGGAAACTTTTTCCTACAGGGTTTCTCAGCCTGGGCTAGATAAAACATGCTACCACATTTAAAATAGTCCAGTTATATTTCACACTCTTCCTCGTAAATTACCGGTCAGGACAGTGACCATAATGAAATACTAGCTGTGCCTCTGGGTATACAGGAATGGGGCAGCACAGTAGCCCTGTTTCACATTGCCTTCTTGTGGGTAGGCCATCCTTAAGACAATTGGAGGAAATAGCCTTATTAAGGCAGTCCAGTTTCTGTGACCTTCTGAAATCTTGACACAAGAGAAGGGATGGTACGTTTGGGAGTTTCTGAGAATAAGGACTTATCATTTTGCAAAGTGCCAACCGGGCTGACTAACCTTAGTAGAAATTACCCATGGTAGAGCTGAAAGCAGCCCTAGCTGCACCTGTCCTCCCTGCTTCAGTCCCGGCTCCTGCCTGCCCATGTCTGCCCCCACCTGTACTTGTGGGATGTGTTTCTGCCCTCCACAGTCCACACTCAGGTCTTGGTTCTTTCATTTTTGCAGGTTCTCATGACCTTGGCTATAGGACTTGAGTCACAAATACCTGTCTCCTGGGACAGAGCCAAGCAGGGAGTGCCTAGGGTTTACAAAGCTGTAGGAAATTTAGAGAATGATCCTAGACATAACCAGGGTGTCCAACCTTTTTTTTTTTTTTCTGCTGTACCTTAGAGGAAGAAGAGTTGTCTTGGGCCACACATTAAATACACAAACACTAATGAAAGCTGATTAGCAAAAAAAAAAACAAAAAAAAAGGTCTGTGTATACTTTTCATGATATCCAACACCACAAATAAGCAGAAAATGTCCTCAAAAGTCGGCATGCAGGTTGGACACCCTTGTGTGTAGACCTTCAATAAAGGTTTGGGGAATGCTGGGGCTGAGTGCTTGTGTGCCCCACATCCTTGGAGAAGGTCTAACACACCTCACACTCAGCCTTCTCTCTGTCCCCAGGCAGGACTGCAACACCAGCCTGGTGCGGGCCTGCTGGAACGAGCTCTTCACCCTTGGCCTGGCCCAGTGTGCCCAGGTCATGAGTCTTTCCACCATCTTGGCAGCCATCGTCAACCACTTGCAAAATAGCATCCAGGAAGGTAGGTCCAGGGGACGTGAAGCTGGAGTGTGTCTTGGCCCAGCCTGTGCCCGTGGAGCACAACCCAGGCCCATGGCATACACACCTTTGCTGAACCAGGTACTATGGCAGACTGGCTAGTCTCAGTATCCAGTATGCAAAGGCGGAGGGAAATGCGACTGTTAAATTGTGAGGCCTTACCATTCAGAACATTTAAATTTCTATCAGACTTCCCTCTTGTCATAATATGAAGAAGAAAAAATTTTAAAAGTCAAGTTCTTGATGGGCATTTAGCGATGTTTTCAGAATAATCACAGCTTCAGCTACACAGTGTAGTTTCGTCTACATTGACTGGTTGTTTTTTTTTTTTTTTTTTTTTTTTTTTCTTTTCATGTATAACAACTCAACAAATCCTCAAAACCCTATAAAGTGGGGACTATTGTCTCATTTTTTCAGATGGGGAAACTGAGGCCCAGTACGGTTCCTGGTTTGCCCCCAAATGAAATAGTAGAAAAACTGAGGCACAGCCGAGCCCAGTGGCTCTCACACCTATAATCCCAGCACTCTGGGAGGCCAGAGCCGGTGAATTGCTTGAGCTCAGGACTTTGAGACCAGCCTAAGCACAAGAGCAAGAGCCCATCTCTACTAAAAATAGAAAACTAGCCAGGCGTTGTGGTGGGAGCCTGTACTCCGTTACTTGGGAGACAGACAAGAGAATCACTTAAACTCAGGAATTTGAGGTTGCTGTGAGCTGTGATACCGCAGCACTCTACTAAGGGTGATGGAGTGGGACTCTATCTTAAAAAAAAAAAAAAAAAAACTGGAACACAAAACCTGGGTCATGCCAGTTCTGTGGCCCAAGACGCATTTACCTCATTCTAGCTGCTTTTCATGAATGAATGAATGATTCTCTGCTACTAAGATCTGTTGTGACCATCTCCTGTTTAGTGGTCAGTATACCAGCCATGTGAGGAATAGGTGACAGCCAGTGCAATCTCTGCAGGTGTAGCATGTCTGCAACACACTGGAGAGAGGGCGCATGCCCAAGATGAGCACTGAAAATCTACACTAGCAAACAGGGCACAGTGGCTCACGTCTGTAATCCTAGCACTCTGGGAGGTCAAGGCAAGTGGATTGCTTGAGCTCAGGGGTTCAAGACCAGCCTGAGCAAGAGCAAGACCCCCCATCTATTAAAATTAGAAAAATTAGCCAGGCCTTGTGGCTGGTGCTTATAGTCCCACTACTTGGGAAGCTGAAGCAAGAGGATTGCTTGAGCCCACTAGTTTTAGGTTACTGTCAGCTGTAACACCATGGTACTCCAGTGAGGGTGATGAAATGAAACTCTGTCTCAAAAAAAAAAAAAAAAAAAATGTACTCTGCTAGTTGAAGTGGAATAAAACTACATATTTAATTGGGCCTTCCAGGTGTTGTGAGTGTGAGCAGTTTAGTATGCCTTTGTTTTTATAGCACTTTCCTTGGAATAGTTATTTATGGGTGAGATTAAAAAAATATTCTATAACATTTTATTAAATTTATGTAATTTTTTTTTTTTACAAATAAACTTTATTTATTGACTTCTTTTCTTTTGAGGCGGGGTCTTGCCCTGTCACCCTGGCTGGAGTGCCATGGCATCATTGTGGCTCACTGCAACCTCAAACTCCTGGGCTCAAGTGAGACTTCTTTTTCACCCTCCCAAGTAGCCGGGACTGTAGGCTCCTGCCATCACACTCAGCTAATTTTTTTCTATTTTTTTTTTGTAGAGAGGGGCTCTTACTCTTGCTCAGGCTAGTCTTGAATTCCTGAGCTCACGCAATCCTCCTACCTCACTCTTGTATAGGCTGAAATTACAGGTGTGAACCACCAAGCCCTGGCCAGCTTTAGTTTATTTTTAACTGAGTATAGTAATCTGATATTACAGTCAAGTATTGTCATGAAGATTAAATGAAAAAACATATAAAATTGTTTTGACAACTGAAAAATGCCAACATTTAATGTTCAGATCAGCAAACGTTTATTAGGTGTCTGCAAAGACTTAGAAAACCTATCTGTTGGCTCGGTGCCTATAGCTCAGTGGCTAGGGCACCAGCCACATACACCAGAGCTGGTAGGTTCGAACCCAACCCACCCAACCCGGCCTGCCAAACAACAATGACAGCTACAACCAAAAAGAAAAGAAAACCTCCTTATTAACATGAACTGACAGTGGATGTTAAACACAGATTAAAAGGAAATACCAATTTGCATCTGCAGGCCCAGGGAGCTGCCTGGGGGCAGGGTAGGGGACTCGCTGGTTTTAGGCCTTGCTATTGAGGCTGAACCATAATGGAACAAAATCTGGGTACCTGTTAATTCACTTTCAGCCAGAAGACAAGGCCTTTACCATCTTGAGTTACTGATTTTTACATTAAAAGTGAAATTATTCTTTGTTTCAATCTATGGCCCCTTGCAGGAGTTGGTTTTATTATTCTTATCAGCCTTTCTCAGGATCTGTGATGTTGCTTTCTAGATAAACTTTCTGGTGACCGAATAAAGCAAGTCATGGAGCACATCTGGAAGCTGCAGGAGTTCTGTAACAGCATGGCAAAGCTGGATATAGACGGCTATGAGTATGCATACCTTAAAGCTATAGTTCTCTTTAGCCCCGGTAAGATATGAGGCGGGGACTCGTGACAGTTTGCCACCTGTGTCTACTGATATTTCTAAATGTAAACATATTATGAAGTCATCAGCAGTGTAGAGAGAGCCCTGCCAGACTGTGTGTGACCTCATGATAGTATGCTCATAATAGGTGCTTGACTATCTAACATACATACCTAAATTGTTTTAAATCCTTGCCTTTACAGCCCCAAAGAAATGTGGTATAGTGCCTGGTGATATCATGTATTGAATAGATTTAACCTTTATCCTAATTAAACTACTGGCCAATGAAGAGCACAGCATAGAAAACAAAAGTGCAAAACCATCCAATGTCCTTTTTCTTCCCTTTTTGGGGGGAGGGTTGGCTCTTTGCCAATTTTCATGTTCTGTTCGCACACAGAATCCAGTGCAGATTGAACCACCACATTCACCCACAGTCTGTGTATAAAGCAGTAGTAGCAACTGCTCCAGGGTCTGTTAAAAGGGATACTCAGAGATGAAGCAGCAGCAGCAGCAGCAGCAGGAAAGTCAGTAGAAAGACGACCTCACCTGCTCATTCCCCTCAACTGCTCTCCCCAGGCCACTGGAGTAGTCCCTTAGGGCAACCATTGACCGCAACAGCAGGGGTTGGACACAGCTTATCCTGACCCTTCCTCTCCAGCCTTTCACTCATGAACAACAAAACTAATAAAATATGGGAGAAATTATATAATTAAATATCTAGAAAGTGAATTATAATTTCTAATTTCATGTAATAGTTTTAAAGTCTGCTTGTCTTCTAGAGTAGTAGGAAGCCAGGTGTCCAGAAGCAACCCAGGTAGGGCTGTTTAGCCCAGTGTGTCCATTCAGGAACCCCAACACCCTCCTGGAAACCTTTAGGTCTTGGCAGAAAATGGAGGAAAAGCCAGTGTTCTAATAACTATGGCCAGGCATGGTGGCTCATGTGTATAATCTTAGCACTCTGGAAGGTCCAGGCAGGTGGATTGCTTGAGCTTAGGAGTTTGAGACCAGCCTGAGCAAGAGTGAGACCTCGTCTCTACTAAAAATTAAAAAACTAGCTGGGCATTGTGGTGAGCGCGTAGTCCCAGCTACTTGGGAGGCTAAGGCAAGCGGATTGTTCAAGCCCAGAAGTTTGAGGTTGCTGTGAGCTTTCCACAGCACTCTAGGCAGGGTGACAGAATGAGACTCTGTTTCAAAAAATCCATACCAGATCAACTTTGAAGTTCAATCTGTTGTACTTGACAAATTTATTGGAAGTTTGACTAAAAAGAAATACTAAAAAGTTTGCAGGTGAAACTTTTCCAGTACAGAGGGGAATTGGGGGGTACTTTTCTGTTTTCAGATCATCCAGGTTTGACCAGCACAAGCCAGATCGAAAAATTCCAAGAAAAGGCACAGATGGAGTTGCAGGACTACGTTCAGAAAACCTACTCAGAAGACACCTACCGGTGAGGCACACAGGCATGCGCCTTCACTTTGAGCAGGAAGGAGAGTGGCTGAATTGGTAGTTTCAAACATAAGTTACATTACCCTTGGCATTTCTGGCAGCCTGGTAGAGTCTCCACTTGATCACACTTTAATTTAAATTCAGAGATGGTACTAGAGTGTGGAAAGTGCCAGATGGGGCGGGTCAGGCTTCCTGGGCTGCCTAAGCAGTGCTGCATGACTGAGGGTGAGGCCTCAGATGGCTTCTCTTTAATTGGAAGGATGTCAGCTCTTCTGGGGCTAACATTATGCATGAGGCTTGAGTTCTAATGGAGATTCTCCTTGTGCAGAATAGTTTGGAAGATCTGCCCCTGAGGCAGCGTTAGCATACTTGACAAAGAAGTTTTCATTGATAGAAACCAAATCTGACCCATATAGGCTGGTGCCTGTAGCTCAGCAGCAAGGGCACCGGAGCTGGCAGGTTCGAATCCAGCCTGGACCTGCCAAACAACAATGACAACTACAACCAAAAAAACAGCCGGGCGTTGTGGCGGGAACCCATAGTCCCAGCTACTTGGGAAGCCTAGGCAAGAGAATTGCTTAGGCCCCAGAGTTGGAGGTTGCTGTGAGCTGTGACGCCCCGGTACTCTATCCAGGGCGACAGCTTAAGACTCTGTAATAAATAAATAAATAAATAAATAAATAAATAAATAAATAAATATTAAAAAAGAAAATCTGACCCCCATAAAGGAGTGGGTGAGTTATATAAAATTAATATTTTATCCTGAAAAATTGATGGGCAAACATCCCTTTATTGGGGTGAATTTTAATTAATAGTGTCATTTACAGTCCAGGAAGACACACAGCTCCACCTTCCCAGACGTATACCCCCTGCTCAGACCTCAGTCTGCAGATGCCCCATGGAACCAAGATGCCCCCAACCGAGGCAGGGTAACCAGCTCTCCTGGTCTTCAGCTGTGAAACCAGGACAGTCTTCATCCATTTCTACAGTGCTGTTAGGGGTCCTATGGCTGGTCCTGCTAGCAGAGAGCCCACCTCTCCTGGGCACACTTCCAGGGCCCAGATGCAGCTTTTGCAAAAGCAGGATCCATTTTCTACGTAGATCACTGAAGACCTCACCATGAATTTAGAGTAACTTCAGCCTCAGTACTTGCAGATAGTGACTATCGAGTAATGTCCACACACCCAGAATTCATATATCCAGCCAGGTGTGTAAGCAGGTTGTGCCCTGAGGAGGCCACAGGCCTACTCCCACATAGTTTTCATGGCCACAAGATGGCTGGAAATGGCCATTGAAGGGCTATTGGCAGAGCCACAGCATACTCTCCATCATCTTAATCAGAAGCTCTGTGGCCTTGGACAGTAGATACAAGGTTTTGAAAACATCATGAGTCACTCCTGCTCCATTCAGAGGATAGCAGATGATTTTCTGCCAAAAATGAAAAAAAGAGGCTTTCTTACAGGACTCAGAAAACTCACTCCAAGGCAGTTCCCAAAGAGAAGGCCCTGGAGTGTTTACATCCTGTTCATATGTGCATTCTGGGTCCCTCCTCTCCCTGTGCCTTTTCTCATACGGATTATTCCCCCTGAAATACCCTCCCATGCCTCCATATTCTTTGCTGGTAGAAACTTTAGCCATCCTCCAGGGCCCAGCTGCAGCACCCTGTACTCCAGTCCTCCCTGATGTCCCTTCCTGACTTTCTAAGACCCTCTAGCCTGTTCTGCCCCCCAGGATGCGTGCTGTCCTTTAAACCTTTGTGTGCCCTGCAAGATTGCAGTGCAGCCCAGCACCTCACAGGGGCTGGTGAATAGATGAAGGTGCTGGAATGCTGCTTCTAGAATATGAACACATTCTCCCGTTTAAAAAATAATATTCACTGCAGAAAAACTGAGAACGTTGTAGAAAGCAAAAGGAGAAAAACTTTTTATTCCATAAAAAATAACTCGGTAGCAACATCCACTATTAACATTTTGTGTATTTACATAAAAAACTTTACGTATTTTGTGTAATTGAGATCTTAAAATACCAAAGGTTTTGTAACCTTTTTTTATTTAAATAGTCACAGACCAATGTGGGGCAGGTCAAAGACATGCAAAAACAAACTGTCCCAGACCACTGCCCATTGTTATGCGAGTGTTACGATATACACTAAGCTCAGGTACTCTTCCTCCTCATTTTCTGTGGCTAACGTTTCCCTTCTAATGGAAGGGTTGGTTGTTTTTAGTTTGGGATGTTACACTTGGCACTGCAATGGCGTCCTGGCACATCCTGCTGTGTGCATGGCTCTATTCCTCCTCCAGAATCAGTTCTTGGCGGGGGAGTGGCCTAGTCATGTGGGACACCTGGCACAATGTCCAGTGGCCTTCCAGGGAAGGTCATGGTGCACTGTTCTACCTAGGTTTTCTTCAAAATGAAAGCTGTTCTACTGCTTTATAGTGCTAAGTGAATACTGGAAATTAGGGTAATACAGAAAATAAATTACTTCAATCCCAATACCAGAGCCCAACCATTAGTAGTGTGCTGAATATTTTTCTAAATATTTTATGTACACATGTGTGAACACATAAATATACACAAATAAGGTTGTGCTAGGGTGCTGCTTCACAACTCCTTTTAAATTTTTATTGAGGGATATGTCATGAGTGTCTTCCTTATCAATAGACTTTTATTATTCCCTCTTTTTAAGTGTGTAGCAGTCCATTATATGTAGATACTATATTTTAACCTGTCCTTTGTTGATGAATTTTCAAGTATTTTATTGGAAGTGGGGAGAGTTGTTGTAAATGACAATGGAAGGAACATACTTATACATATATTTTGCACTTTTTTTTTTTTTTCTTCATGGTAAATTTCTGAAAAAGGAATTATTGAAATCAGAAAAACAAGAAATGGGTAGATGGTGGATCCATTTGGCTCAATTCTGTCCAATACAGATAGGGCCCCAAGGACTGGACCTGGGCTAAGACTAAAGGGCAGCAAACAGTGGCCTGTTGTAATCATGTTCCCTCTTACAGATTGGCCCGGATCCTTGTCCGCCTGCCAGCACTCAGGCTGATGAGCTCAAACATAACGGAAGAACTTTTTTTTACTGGTCTCATTGGCAATGTCTCAATAGACAGCATAATCCCCTACATCCTCAAGATGGAGACAGCAGAGTATAATGGCCAGATCACTGGAGCCAGTCTATAGTGCACACCACACAGGCGCCGAGGAGCAAAAGGATCCCCCCAGACCGTTCAGATGCAAAGAAAATAAAAGTAGTGATATTTTGGTATGTGCAAATATTTCCAATATGTTAGCCATTTCCACCTGGTTTCTCCTTCACTGTTAATCCCTAGACAACAGCAACTTAAAGACGAGTAGGATCCTTTCCTGCCATAAAAAAAAAATGTTGTAATGCCTTTTGATGAAGCAGCAGATTTTGGAACAATCTTTTAATTCAATTTGTATTTAGAAATTCTCAAAGGGCAAAAAACAAAAATGAAGTTTTATAATACTAGAGATTAGTATTAAAGAAAACTAAAAGAACCTAAGAGAACAGTATGTGTGTATATATATTAAAAATGTCCTTGGAATTAATAGCTACTAATTACCAGGGTAATAATATTAGCACTTTCTAAGCACTTCTTATCAATGCGTAATGTTAGTAACATCTTGCCTGTGGGCAGGGCAAATGGAAAATTGTACATGTCTTTTGCCGAAATGCTAATGATTTCTGTGAAAATTCACCTAGGGTACAGGAGACAATCATTTATGTTTAAGAAAAGAAGGCATCATTCCTAACTGTATGCACATATCGTTGGCGTTGAGCTAAATTCCTATGAATGAAATTGTGGCTTATTTGCATCATGCATTAAGTGGGAGTATGGTGGCACAGTTGTGGTGACTCAGACCAGAAGCTTCCAACTGTGGAGCTGACACTTGTCAGGTTCCCTGACCACTTTGTTCTGGTTTATAATGGGCATCTGCTGACTCCTCTAGAACCTAGAGTTCTCTTCTGATGATAAGTTTTCAGAATTGGATTGCAACTACTCAGACTTTAACTGCTAAGTGAGACATGAAATTCCTGTAGCAACTGAAAACATCCCCAGATCACCGCCACCACTCATGGCATGTGGAGCTCCACCTCGTGGAAGGGGGCATTTTGAACTCTTGACAGTACTCCAGTATGCTCTGGGGTAGTTGCATGCTGCCCACCTGGAGGAGCGTGGCCTACTTGGAGTATGAGGTCCCTGCCAGAGATTTCATTCCAAATGCCTCCTTGAGATAGGCCTGTGTTTCTGCAGGTCTCTCAGAGTTGTGAGGCCAGATTGGGGCTCTGCAGGATCTTGCTGCCTGGCCAGGGCCTGGTGAAGCTGAATAGAAACATTCAGGACAGTTTCTTCCTGTTGATCTTAAATATCAGGGATTTTCAAAAATTCCCCAGATTCATCATCTGTTAGCAAGTTTTTTGATGTCTCTAGCACCCGTGCACTTTGGTTCTCCAGGTATGAGCCCGCAGACCATCCTGGAGCATTTTCAATGATGTTTGTAGAAGGAGCTCCCTGCTCCTTAAAAAGCATCTTTCAGTTACAGAGGTGATAGTCTTTCTGCCCATAAATTATAGCAACCAGAGTTTACAACAAGAAAGGAAATATGTTTGTAAGGAAGTTTTGTCTAACTTAAAGCACCCCTAAATTCTCACACACATGAAAACATAGAAAGCTTTTTGTACTGGAGGAAAGTAGCACGTGGAGGCCTGAGTCAAGTGCGTTTGTCTTTGTCTTTTGTAGAGCCCAGACTAAGAAAATGCACTCTATGAGGTTAAACGTGTCCGTTGATGCTTTGATCAGATAATATTCAAAAATATCCCAGGACACTCCCTGGCCTCGCTCAGGACTGTGGCCCTGTGGTCCCAAGTTGGACAGGCTGAAAACAGCCACAGGGTCAAAGCAAAATGGGATACTTTGTCCTGAAGCGTTAAGCAGCACCTTATGTAAGTCGTCCTTAGTGGAAATTAAGTTGGATAATATCTCCAACTTCTATAAATTCCTGTTTAGGTTTAATTGTATCATTTATATTTATCTTGGCAGCAAATTTTAAAGAGTAGTAAGAGTGGCAATTATAAAGTGGTGGAAAGGATTTAATTTTAACAGCTTAAGTAATTTTTAGTTTTCTCACCCTGAAGTGTTTTCAGTTTCAAATTTGAGACCAAAAAAAACTAGCCGTGATGGAGTTAGGGTGGGTCTCTTTCATCTCTGCCTGGAAAGGTGAAGCAGAAGGCGTCCTGCGGCATTTACGCCTGTTACACAGAGTTCCTACTTCTCTGTTCTTTGGACTCTTGAGTGTGGGCATGTGGATCAGGTAGCAGTCCCCTGGGAGTATGTTGCATCGTAACATTCAGGACCCAGTTCGTAACATTGGCCATTCCTTCTGTTCCTCAGTCATTTGGTGGTAGCCATTAGGCTGTTTAGACCCAGGTTGGATAAGGAATGTGCTGAACTCTGACGAGATCACCTTGGAGAAGAAAGGATTCAGCTTGGAGAGTTGCTGATTTTAACACGGCCCTGCACTGTAGGTCCCCTCACTATTGATAACTGATTCCAAGGGGCTGTTTGGGGCTTTGAACACCTCGTCAGTGGTTTCCCAGATCCTTTCACCATTACTTTGAAGCGGCCTTTTCTTTGAGGATCACATCCACATAACCTGAATTCTTATGGCCTGAACTCATTTTAAGCCTTGACCGCAAGTCCATTTCATCTCCTCAGATTGGTTGAAGAAAGTGACCCAAAGTTAAGAATTATTTTAAAAGATCCCCACCCCATATTTGAGTGCCAACTTTTGTGTCACAAGGGTCATAACCTTGTTAGTAGTTTGTGAAACTTAGGGTTTTGTGAAATGAGACCAGCCTCTGCCTGCTAAATTCCTGGCCACACTCCTCCCTTGATGAGGATAGGCACACTGGCTCAGGAAGGTGGGACAGACATACGCTGTCACTTCGTGGTTAAGTGGACTCCTTTCCAGAAGTATTTCAGATAATGTGGGTTAAGACATACATGTGGAAATTTGTGGCAGTCATTACATGTAAGCGTAAAACAGGACAGGAAGATTCAGAAACACTAAATTACTTAAGCAAGTAATAACTTTCATGTTACTCCTAGAAGGTGTTTTTAAGGTAGTATTGCACCATCCTTCTAATTGGACATTTCTCTGTGTGTGTGTACTAAGGGGCTACATTTGTCTAATCCTTGCCATAGGCTACGGTTTGGGTTTCTTTTGTTTGGGGTTTTATACTATGTATTTAATTTCAAGTATAGTCACTTATAAAATGTGTTATATAATTGCCTCCAAGAGGGATTGTTTTTTTAGCTTGTCAGTGTCAGTATTAAACATGAACTCAGCTCTGAGGCAGTGAGGCCACCAGCCATGGTGATTAACAACACACACCTTGGGCTCCCTAATACAGCAGCAGCACCCTCTGCAGAGCATGGCTTATAGCCACAGGACACACATACTTCACTGTTTTACTTGTTTGGGAGGCCACAGCAGGGAGCCAAGAATTATAAGGACTCTGTCCAGTTCTTTTACTCTGGAAAATACAAGTCTTAATCCTTTGGGAGCATTTCCCGCAGAGCAGTCTCACTCAACCCACCCCCTGCGGGACAAGCCATCCCTGGCTGTGGGTCAGTAGTTCATGCCCAGTGTCTCTGGATCCATGTTCTCCAACCTGATCTCCTTGGAGTCCTGAAGCTTGCTGCCCCCTGCCATGGGATTGTAGATGATCTTTCAACTCTTCTCTAAGTCCTGGTCAGGAAATGTGAGAAGTGTCGTCATCTTACCTCCACTCTTTCCCAGGAAGGGCAGTGTCCTTTAGATGACAAATGTCTCAGCTGGCAGAGCAGATGCCCACATGCTTCCTTGTCCAACTCTTTCTCCTGATGATTCAGCTCTTTGAAACTGTCTTTTAACTTTCATGGAAATTTTTAATGGCAACCCTTCATCGGGACAGGGTTGATTTGGGTCTTTTGTGCATAGGATCTGGACCTCCTTGTGTGCCTCCTGCACTTCACATGTTCATCCCCGGGTCCCTTCTGCGGTATTGTGCGTGTACAGATTTACAGACTGTTTGACTGAATGAATGTACATGTGTTTATATCTTCTCTATATGTACAGTGTATATAGCAGATGTGTACATAGATGTATATTATGTATACAGACATGTATCCAAACTCCCCTTATGTTTTAAGAGAGTTTTTGATAGATTTGCTAACATAAACCAATGTGGGTATTCCAAGGCCCCTCGGCGGGGAAAATTTGCTGGTGATTTTTTTAACTGCATTTTCCTTTGGGTGAGCCTGCCTGGGAAGGCACATCGAGTCAGAATCTCTGTTCTGTACAAGGAAAAATTCCAGACAGAAAAGGTTCTGACAGGATGACATTTCTCTATATTCTCTAGGTTCAGAAAAGGGCCAGGAAGCTGGAAGACAGTTTATCCTAATGTCCAAAACTAAAGTGGGAATTTGTAACCTGCTTCTCACACCCATTCCCAGACTAACTGGAAGGAACTTGGTGGTTGGTTAGAGCCATTGGCCATCCCAGATATTCAGAGCTGTTGCTTGATCCAGAGACAAGGCCTTATGATCAGAGGTTCAGAATGGTCCCATCAGTGGGGCTTCCCTCCCAGAGTCTCCCATGCTCACTCTGTGCTCAGTGCTGTGACTGAACAAATAGAACCTCCCATCTCTCTATCACCAGTGAACTATAAACAACCTACCAAGTATTCTTTCAAAATAAGTATGGATGTTGATGGTACCTTTTGTGGTATATAAACTACAAATCTTATTTCTGTAACTGTGACCATGCGAATGAAATCCAGAATTACTCTTTTCTGTAAATTATGGTTTAAATTTTTCAGATAAAATTTGCATCATCATACGGATGTGTACCTTAAAGCTATGGATGCCAATTTTTCCTTGTCCAGATCTATTCTGATGATTCCCCCCACCCCCACCCCCTTAATCGGGCTGCTTTAAACTGAGACACAGCCCTTGGGAGGCAGGGGCCTGACCTGCAGGGGGAGTGTTTTCCAAAAGCTGGCCTGCTGACAGAAATCACTGGATAACTGCAAAAACTCACGTAATCCACAGGTTGCTCTTTTTCTTTTTAAAATAAGCATCAAAATGTTTTAAAAACACTTTATGAGACCATAGTACTCAGTGCCTTTCGTGAGACCGTAGGTCATTTAGCCTTCAGCTTCCTGTTTTTGATATAAAGAAAGCTTTGCTGTTTCACTGGCCTCAGCCAACAGTGACTGTTCAACCTTTCCCTGTCATTGGCTGTCCTGACAATCACACTATTGAAAGTGGCTTTCTCGTTAAAATACAAATGGAAGCTTGAGAGTCTCTAAATGAATTTTTAAGATAAAAATCTTCCTTTGGGTCCATTTATCTTAATAGCAATCTAAAAATAAACTGTGAGCTTAACAAAAAGTATCCTGGTTGGGGGTGGGGGAGACATGTCAGATATTTTTAATGCCCAGCTATAACGTTTAGTTAAGAATTTTGGTATCTAAATATTTATACATACAGCATAGTAAAAGAATGTCCAAGATATATCAGTTGACTGTGGTAAAGTTTAATGTTTGAATAATTTTCGGAAGTAGTAGACCTTACATTAAAAATGGATTTTCTTTAGGAAAGTGTAATCATTCTAACGACCATAACATTCATGGATTCAAATGCTGCTGCCACAACTCAAGTGCTGGAATATTTTTCTACAGTCTCTCCGTTCTACCGATTTTCTTGTAAACCAGTGTTCAACTAGTTTTATAACTGAAAAGCTGCACATTTTTTCATAGTACAAACTGTAGTTTTTACCTGTAGTTTGGACCACTCTGTTATAATGTAGCCCTTTTAAAAGACATCTTATCAAAGGAAAATTTGGGTGTTAGATTTTCCTGGGACCGTTTGTGTAACCTCTGCCCTTCACAATATAGAATATATTGTTTTTGCCATAACATTTTAATTCCAGGTTTAAAACCTGTTGAAAGCTGTAGCTTTAGACAGCTTTCTCCTCCCTGTGAATCACTTTGTTTATGTGATGGCATTTAAAAAATAGCATGTTCTTTTTAAACTGAATTTTATATCTAATCAATGTCTTCAGTCTTGAAGAAGAATTTGCATTGTTGTGTTTGTATATAGAGTATTGCAGTGCATGAATTAGCTTTATGCATTTTATTAAATGCTGTTTCAATGTGGCATTATTGTTGTGGCTTAATATTACTACCTAAATGAGGTTTATACTATTAAAAGTGAATTAAAGACTAATGTGAATCCTGCTCATCATTTCTCTTCATTAAGAGTATTCTAATAATACCTGGCCCCCCCAGGCCCCTGGACTCCCACACATGATCCTGGCAGTGCTGGGTAAACCATCCTGACGTCAAGTCGCCACAGCTCCCTGCCTCAGGCCTCAGCCTGGCAGACAAGGATAATTTAGCCTTTTATGGTCGGTCCACTGGCCTTGTAAATATCTTTAGTGGAAAATCCTGGCAAGACAGTCATTATATCCACCAGGCAGGGCAGCTCCTTGGGTGGAGGAAAGGACATCACACATGTTTCTAGAGCAGAGCACAGTTGGACGCACAGAATCAGGTCTCAAGTCAGCAAACTCATTCTCCAAGGGTATTTGCTACCAAGGGTAAAAATGTGTTCTTAAAGTTTCAGAAGTTAGTATGAACATCCGACCATTTTCCAGGTGAGGATTGTGAGGTCCAAAGTCCGGTTCATGACAGAACTTACTGGCAAGCTAGATAGCTAGCATCTTTTTCCTTCTCTTTCTGTCATTTATATTTATTTCCCTAATTATCAGAGAAATGCAAATCAAAAGGGCTTTGAGGTACCACCTCACCCCAGTGAGAATGGCCCACAGCACAAGGTCCCAAAGCAACACTTGTTGGCATGGGTGCAGAGAGAGGGGATACTCCTGCACTGTTGGTGAGGCTGCAAACTAGCACAGCCTCCATGGGAAGAAGTATGGGGAGTCCTCAAAAGAACTAAAAGTAGACCTACCACTTGACCCTCATTCCCACTACTAGCATTTACTCAACCAAACAAAAAAAAGATGATACCCTCCTCTGGTCGGTCTGCCTTCAGTCTGTCGAGGCTGCCGGCTCATTTTCTTATTTAAAACACTTCGTGGACCTTTCCTCCTCCACCCCACTCATCCCCATCCCTGATGCAGGAAGAGGATTGACTTCTCAAGACTGATTTTACCTAAAAAAAAGCAGCCCAGAGGAAGAGGAAGGAAGGGTCAAAAATGGTTCTTTCCCAGGCGCCATTGCTATTCGAGGATGTAACCGTAGAATTCTCAGGAGGAGTGAAGCTATGTGAATGCAGCTCAGAGGACATTATACAGGGATGTGATGTTGGAGAACTATGGGAACCCGGCTTGTCAGAACCTCTCTTTCTGACCAGAATATTATCTCCATTTTGAAGCAAAGGAAACAGCCCTCAAACGTGGAGGGTTAGGAGAAGTGGGAATGTGTAAAAGTTACGGACAAGGGTATTTCTGTGTGATCAAGGAATTATCACCAAAAGAGGACATTAACAAAGGAGAAGTATCTCAGACATCGATACTGGAAAGACATGGGGGCTATGATGTCAAGGATCTTGATTTCAGGGAAGTCCAGCAAAATTTGTAAGAGTTTGTAAATCGGGGGATATGATGAAAAAAATTACAAAGTATGACTCAATAACAAAAATCTTATTGGTAGAAGAGATCAACGAGATAGCAGATTCTGGAATAATTTCCCACTAAAGCAGAGTATTTCTATAAGAAAACATACTTATCAATATTATAAATATGAGAAATCATTTATAAGCAACTTACTAAAACACAAAATACCTTATGCAGGAAACAAATACATGAAATGTTTTGAAAATAATACTGGGTTAAGCTTTCAATCACATGATGCTGAAATTCAGAAACTTCAAACTGAAGAGAAAATTTATGAATATAATCAAGTTGAAAAATTTATCAACAGATCAACAGTCTGTTTCTCTGCTTCATCACTTCAAAAATGTTCTGCTAGTGTCAATGACAACATTTTTAATAAATATGGGAGGGCTTAAAAAAAAAAGACATTTTACCACAGGGACATTGCACTAGAATGTTCAGAGCCACTCCATCCACAATTGCAAAAATGTCTAAACAACCCAAGTGCCCATCAACCCATGCATGGATTAATAAACTGTGGTCATCACATGGAATGCTAGTCATCCCTTAAAAAAGATGGAAAGGCTCAGTACCTGTAGCTCAGCGGCTAGGGCGCCAGCCACATACACTGAAGCTGGCAGGTTCAAATCCAGCCCAGGCCTGCCAAACGACAACTACAACCAAAAAGTAAAATAAAATAATAGAGCCAGGTGTTATGGCAGGAACCTGTAGTTCCAGCTACTTGGGAGGCTGAGACAAGAGAATCAATCTCTTACGCCCAAGAGTTTGAGGTTGCTGTGAGCTGTGACACCACAGCACTCTACCCAGGGCAATAGCTTGAGACTCTGTCTAAAAAAAAAAAAAAAAAGATGGAAAATTTGCATCCTTTGTAATAACCTGGATGAGTGGTTCTTAATCTTCCTAATGCCACGACCCTTTAATATAGTTCCTGTGGGTCGTGACCCACAGGTTGAGAACCACTGACCTAGATGGACTAGAGAACATTTTCCACAGCACTCTATCACAAGATTAGAAAACCAAGCATCACATGTACACAATACCAATTTGAAACTAGCAGATTAACAAATCATAAACCCACACAATAGAAAATCTTAAATTCAAGAAGGGGGGGTGGCACCTGTGGCTCAGTGAGTAGGATGCTGGCCCCATATACCAAGGGTGGTGGGTTCAAACCCGGCCCCAGCCAAACTGCAACAACAAAAAAAAATAGCCAGGTGTTGTGGTGGGTGCCTGTGGTCCCAGCTACTGGGGAGGCTGAGGCAAGAGAATCGCTTAAACCCAAGAGTTTGAGGTTGCTGTGAGCTGTGATGGTACAGCACTCTACTGAGGGTGACAAAGTGAGACTCTGCCTCAAAAAAAAAAAAAACAAGAAGGGGGTGGGAGGGAAGACGGGGGTTCAGTAGCTTCCCATCATCATGTACAATGCCTGGACATAGGCACAGTCCCTGAGTGTAGGACACAGCTACAACTCTGTACTTGACCTGTCATGTGTAAACTATACAACCTAATGAACCTGAAATTTTTTTTTTTTTTGGAGACAGCCTCAGGCTGTCGCCCTGGGTAGAGTGCAATAGCATCACAGCTCACAGCAACCTCCAACTCCTGGACTTAAGCGATTCTCTTGCCTCAGCCTCCCAAGTAGCTGGGACTACAGGTGCCCACCACAACGCCCGGCTATTTTTTGGTTGTAGTTGTTGTTTGGCAGGCCTAGCTCTGGTATATGTGGCTAGTGCTTTAGCCACTTGAGCTACAGGTGCTGAGGCGCCTGAAATTTTTTTTAATGGGGAAAAAAATGTCAGCAAAAACTCATCTGGCAAATATTGCTTGTACAAATAAAATTAACAGTGTCAAATTTTTTTTTTTTTTTAAGACAAGAGTCTTTATCACCCTCCGTAGAGGACCATGGCATCATACGGCATCATAGCTCACAGCAACCTCAAACTCTTGGGCTCAAGTAATCCTCTTGCCTCAGCCCCCTGAGTAGCTGGGACTACAGGCAACTGCCATAACCTCCAGCAATTTTTGGAGATGGGGTCTCATTCTTGCTTAGGCTGACTTTGGTCGAGGACAATTCTGCTGGTTAGCAAGCTCTTTGGACCAGAGGGAATGAATACTTTCATCAAGTTTCTAAGTCAATAGCTATGGAGACCTAAACTGCAGAGATAAAGATGAAAACTAAGTGTTTTCAGAAGAGCCCTTGCAGCCAAGTAGATAGTCTAGTCAGCTGGTGTGGAGGTCAAGATTTCAATCTGTTGAGTGGGAACTGAAAACATCATCCACAGGAGGGATTTCAATGGAGGACAGCTTTCTCTACCTACCCTCCAAAATGGTGATGAGGGAGGGACAAAGTGCCAAACTTTAATCAAATACCCCACTGGCAAGCCTCTGGTCACTCAGGAAGCACCTGACGAATCAGACTGATAAACCCACCTTACCCTTCCAGCCCTCCCTAAACCACCACCTGAGCAAGAGGTCTGATACGAGATAACCACAAACCAGAACTTGAGCATCAAATGGAACAGGATCTAAACTTGCCCAATTTTATGTGATACTCTCTATTACATAAAACACATTATAGTTTCATATTTCCAAGGCCAACTACTTCAATGTGCCACGTTACCTTTATTACTGGTAAGCAAACCAGTTAAGGGCCCAGAGAGCTTTAGGCCCAAGTAAAGGAATGAAGTCTTCAGCCCTGCTCTTCCAACCTCCACCCTCCCTTTTTAATTCTTTTAACTACTGTCTTCCTGTGCCCTATAAACTCAAGGCTCCTTCACTGAGTTTCCAGAAGTTTGAGGACCAGCTGTTACTTCACTTTTGACTAATTAAGCCTATTCTTAAGTTGATCCTAGAGGGAGCTGCTGATTTCTGGGAGCTGAAACCACCATAACTAAAGTGATATGAACATCAGTGTCCTATGAGAAAACGACTACTAGAAAGACTCAGCAATACACCATTCCCTCTTCCAAACTCTGGTAATCAACAACTGAGTCAGCCAAGAGAGCTAGACACCACCCCTCAGCAGGGCCCCAAAGTCTCAGCAGGAGGGGCCTTCTTTCCTCCAAACCTCCCAGCTCAAGGCAGTGACCAGGCCCTGGGGAAAGGGGGTGCATATGCCTGAGTGAGGCTGATCTGCAGCCACTGGGAGCTCCTCTACCTCTGACCTGACCCCACAAAAGGCAAATAGTGGTCATTTCTGGTTTAAAAGGCAAGTGCTGGCCAGGCATGATGGCTCATTCCTGTAATCCTAGCACGGCAGGCCGAGGCAGGTGGATCACTTGAGCTCAGAAGCTCCAGACCAGCCTGAGCAAGAGCAAGACCCCGTCTCTACTAAAAATTGCAAAATGAGGCTGAGTGCAAGTGGCTCACATCCTGTAATCCTAACACCCTGGGCGCCTGAGGAGGGTGGATTGCTTGAGCTCAGAGTTTGAGACCAGACTCAACAAGAGTGAGACCTTGTCTCTACTAAAAAATAGAAAACTTAGCTGGGTGTAGTGGTGCATACCTGTAGTCCCAGCTACACAGGAGGCTGAGGCAAGAGTATCTCTTCAGCCCAAGTTTGAGGTTGCTGTGAGCTATGACACCACAGCACTCTACCCAGGGTAACAGAGTGAGACTCTCTAAAATAAACAAAAGGCGAGTTTTGCACAGAGTTGCCTCTGAATTTCTGAAAAACACTGAAAGGGCCTGAATGGAGGGGTGTATGTGTACACTGCCAGCCAGACAGCTCCAGTCAGACTCAACCACCACAGCCCTTACATTCTTCAAGAATAGGGACTGGGGAAAGATTCAAAGCCAGTGGGGATCAGTAGAGGGTTGCAGGACCAAGACAGTGTCAAGCTGTGGCCTTGGCTTGGCCCCCACTGCTCAGTGGTTAGGGCACCGTCCACATATGCCGAGGCTGCAGGTTCGAATCCAGCCCGGGCCTACCAAAGGCAACTGCGACGACAAAAAAAAAAAAATAGCTGGGCGTTGTGGCAGGCGCCTATAGTCCTAGCTACTCGGGAGGCTGAGGCAAGAGAATCGCTTAAGCCCAAGAGTTTGAGGTTGCTGTGAGCTGTGACGCCATAGCACTCTACTGAGAAGCGACATAGTGAAACTCTGTCTCAAAAAAAAAACAAGGCTCAGACCCCATAGCACAGTGGTTATGCTGCCAGCCACATACACTGAGGCTGGTGGATTAGAACCCAGCCCGGGCCAGCTAAATAACAATGACAATCGCAACAAAAAATAGCCAGGCATTGTGGTGAGTGCCTGTAGTCCCAGCTACTTGGGAGGCTAAGGCAAGAGAATGGCTTTAGCCCAGGACTATGAGGTTAATGTGAGCTATGATGCCACAGCACTCTACTGAGGGTGACATAGTGAGACTCTGTCTCAAAAAACAAAAAACAAGCTGTGGTCTTACACCCTCCCCAGCCGGAAGCCCTTACATCATGGAGGCGTTCTTGTCCAGAGAACCAAGTACACCCCCATGTTACTGCAGTGATTAAGAAGTGTTTTATATTCCAGTCTATCTCTGGATCTAAGGGAGTAAAAAGGAAAAAGAAAAATACAAACTTTAAAGTGTTGTAGTAAGCAATGGAGTGAGGATATTCATTTAGCAGCTCAGCTAAGGACAACCCTCTTCCCTGCATTCTTTTACACAGGTGTGTAAAGGGGATTTTTTTATTGTAAAACGATTTCAGAGTCTGGGAACAGAATCAGGCCTCCCTGGAGCCAAAATAATCCCATCCCAATCTCTCCGCTGATGAGACGGTCATCCCAGCCCACAGTGGCCACAAGCCTCAGTCCTGGGCACTGGCTTTCAGAACAGCTTTGTACTTCCCCGTCATCTCCTTGGGTAACGGCACAAGGCTTGGGCAGGGCACCTGCCCTTCCACTTCACAGATGCACTCCCGCAGGCAGTACTTCCGGGGACCAAAGTTGGCTGGGTGAGAGAGCTGCTCCTTCTCCTGCTTCTCTCTCCTGAGGGTTTCCCTGCCAGACACCACAGATAGCAACATGGCTCAGCCAGTGGGCAGAGCAGGGCCTTCTCAGCATGGGAACCATCTATAAGCCAGGGAGACCCGGAGCTCTTGCCAAATAACCTGCCCCTCGCTCCCAAAGCCAATCCCTCTCTTTTCCCTGGTACCCCGAGGAGAGGAGCAACTGCAGGAAGGCCTGCTGCTGTACCCCCCAGACCGCGGGAGCAAGCCCACAGGGCACAGTCAGCCTTCCTGCAGCATGCAGGTGGGGCCCACAGCTCTAGCTGGGACAATCATAGGATTCAGGCATCAAGAAAGGCCTGAGGCTGGGCGCAGTGGCTCATGCCTGTAAAATCCTAGCACTCTGAGAGGCCAAGGCAGGTGGACTGCCTGAGCTCAGGAGTTCAAGACCAGCCTAAGTCAGAGCAAGACCCTGTCTCTATAGAAAATAGCTGGGTGTTGTGGTGGGTGCCAGCTACATGGGAGGTTGAGACAAGAGGATCACTTGGAGGTTGCTATGAGCTATGACACCATGGCACTCTACCCAGGGTGACAAAGTAAGACTTGTGTCTCAAAAAAAGAAAGAAAGAAAAGGGATATGTATGTCACAGTCCTCAGGGCTAAACAGTGCTAGCTTCAAACTGAGGTTCCCAAGGAGAGAGGTGTTAGCAGCCACAGGGGCAGTGTTCCAGTTGCTTTTCAGCTTCCCATCAACCTCAGGAGGGAAGGATGATCTTTGTCCCTATTTTACAGCTGAGAAAGTTAAATCTCACAGAGGTTCAGTGATTTGGTAAGCAGCAAAGCCAGGTTTGAACTGATTTTTTTTTTTTTAATAGAGACAGAGTCTCATTTTATGGCCCTTTGGTAGAGTGCCATGGTGTCACAGCTCACAGCAACCTCCAGCTCTTGGGCTTAGGCGATTCTCTTGCCTTAGCCTCCCGAGTAGCTGGGACTACAGG
>CAUYPK010086294.1:0-37775 GCA_963574355.1 Loris lydekkerianus | reverse complement strand
GGGCTCGTGCCCGTGTAGAGTCTCGAGCCCGTGAAGGCCCTCGCGCCCGTGAAGGGGCTCGGGCCCATGAAGGCCCTCGCGCCCGTGAAGGGGCTCGGGCCCTTGAAGATCCTCGCGCCTGTGAAGGGGCTCGCGCCTGTGAAGGGGCTGACGCCTGTGAAGGTCCTCGTGCCCGTGAAGAGTCTTGAGCCCGTGAAGGCCCTCGCGCCCGTGAAGGCCCTCGCGCCCGTGAAGGCCCTCGCGCCTGTGAAGGGGTTCGGGCCCGTGAAGGCCCTCGCGCTCGTGAGGAGTCTTGAGCCCGTGAAGGCCCTCGCGCCCGTGAAGGGGCTCCAGCCTGTGAAGATCCTTGCGCCTGTGAAGGGGCTCGCGCCTGTGAAGGGGCTCGCGCCTGTGAAGGTCCTCGTGCCTGTGAAGGGGCTGGCTCCTGTGAAGGGGCTCGCTCCTGTGAAGGCGGGTGGATTGCTTACCAGTTGGAGACCAGTGTGAGCAAAAATCAAGATCCCATCTCTACTAAGAAAAACTAAGGCAAGAGGATCACTTGAGCCTGAGTAGTTGGAAGTTGCTTTGAGCTGTGGTGCAACAGGCCTCTACCCAGGGTGACAGCTTGAGAGTCTGTCTCAAAAAAAAAAAAAAGTCAATCAGAGAGACTCCGTTTTTCTTTTTTTTAATCATGAGTTGTAATGTATGTGACTGATGCGGTCAGACATGTGGACACATGCCCCTATGTCAGCAAAGAGAGCCCCCAAAGTAAGCCAGTTACAACTCAGTCTGAGAAAAAGCTTTCATGGTTGGTATAAAAACCTGTAGTGTTTATTATTAAAATTAATTATCTATTATTTAAAAGAAAATAAAATTCAATTTACATGAAAAAAAAACATTAATTCTGAGACAGTTCTTTGAGGAACATAGCCAAATTGAGCAAAAGATGTGTGGACCTTTGAAATCTTTGACTGTCAATACAAGGAAAGGGGAGGTAGTCGGGAAGCTTTGGACTTTTCTATGCATTTAATAAGTGGAATTTTCATTTAATAATTGGACGATAGCTAGAGAAATTTAATGAATTATTTTACCAGTGCTCCCTAATTTTACTTTGTTGTAGACAAGTATCTACTGGAATTCATACTCCACCTGTGACTGTAAATAGTGATATAGTTGAGAACACGGAAAGTAAAACTACTGCAAACATACATGCTAAGGGTTTGAAGATGGAAATATCCCAAAGGAAAAAGGAAAATAGTAGTGAAATGTGATCAAGTTTTAAGTTATTTTATTTTATTATTACATCAAAACTGTGTACATTACTGCATTTATGGGGTAGAATGTGCTGATTTTATATACAATTTGGAATATTTACATCAAACTGGTTAACATATGATTCATCTCACTCAATTGTTGTGTTTAGATATATATACTCTACTATTAATAATATACTTGACATGTATGCTTGCAATATGCACAGTAGGTGAGGTCCTACCAGTTACCCTCCCTCCACCCAGCCTCCCAAGTAGCTGGGACTACAGGTGCCTGCCATAACATCCAGCTAGTTTTTCCATTTTTACTAGAGATGGGGTTTCACTTTTGCTCAGATTGGTCTTGAACTCCTGAGCTCAAGCAGTCCTCCGGCCTCAGCCTCCCAGAGTGCTAGGCACCAGGCCCAAATGTTATTTATGAGAAATAGAATTGGTCTTATTAATTGATAAGTATTTATGGAGTGCATGTGTTCTGAGTGGAGTATAGCTAATGTCCCAGTAGGCTAGGATGTTTTGAGGGTTGACGAGTTTTTCTTCTGAGTCTATTTCTAATGATTAAGCACATTGTTTAAGAAATAGGCTGTTCTTTGTTTGCAGATTGTTCATGACCACTAATAAATGTCCCTCATATTTAATTACACAAGTTGTATGTCTAGGAGCACAGGGAGCTAAGGGCCAATCTTTTGTATGCTAATAGCCGAGATCAAGGCATGCTATCTATTACTCAATCAAGCTAATATTTAGCTTTGGAAATAAAAGCATAAATTCATGAGTTTAATTAGTGTTTTTCTCTCAACATTGATACCTATATCTATGTCTATATATCTAGAGAGAGGGAGACCCAAGAGTTTTCCATTTTGTTTTTATTTTTTTTTGACTATGTATGTTTTACTTGCTGCAATATTTGATAATTTTATGAATACTGGCTGAGCGCAGTGGCTCACACCTGTAATCCTAGCATTCTGGGAGGCCAAGGCAGGTGGATTGCTTGACCTCAGGAGTTTGAGACCAGCCTGAGCAAGAGTGAGACTCTGTCTCTACTAACAGAAAAACTAACCGGGCTTGGCAGTGGGGGGGGGGGAGCTGCACACCTGTGGTCCCAGCTACTCGGGAGGGTGAGGCAAGAGAATTGCTCAAGCCCAAGTGTTTGAGGTTTCTGTGAGCTGTGAGGCCACAGCGTTCTACCCACGGCAACAGCTTGAGACTCTGTCTCAAAAAAAAAAAAAAAAAAAAATGGAGACTTTACATCCTTCGTATTAATCTGGATGGAAGTGGAAGACATTATTCTTAGTAAAACATCACAAGAATGGAGAAGCATGAATCCTATGTACTCAATTTTGATATGAGGACACTTAATGACAATTAAGGTCATGGTGGGATGGGGGAAGGGGAGAGCAGAGAGAGAAAGAAGGAGGGAGGGGTGGGGAAAGGAAGAGCAGAGAGAGGGAAGGAGGGGGGGTGGGGCCTTGGTGTGTGCCACACCTTTTGGGGGGTAAGACAGGATTGCAAGAGGGACTTTACCTAACAAATGCAATCAGTGTAAACTGGCTTATTGTACCCTCAATGGATCCCCAACAATAAAAAAAAAAACCTTGTATCATTCAAGGGAAACCTTACCATTTGAGGCACTCACCAAGTATGTGGATGTGTAATGTATCTTAGCCTTTTCAGGGAACTTTCCTGTCCTTTGTGGTATATAATCCCCTTGAAAGTGACCTTATGGGGTACAGAGGCCAAGGCTTAGCACTATATTAAAGGTACTCAAAGAGGCTAGGTGATTTGCAAAGGTTGCAGAGCTAGTGCACAGCCGGGGCTGGATAGCAAGAATTCTAACTGAAAGAGGTGTTATTTTCCATTAGTTCTGTAATTCCCCCTGGTTAAGACACTTAATTAATGATTTTTAAAGTGTGGATTAAAGCAAGTATGTTTTGTTGGCTTGCTATCGTCTAATTTTAGGTCACCCTGTTGAGAGACTGAACTTGTAGTTTTCTAGTAGAAAGTGGTAAGTGTATTCCTTAGTATAGGCAATAAGTTTTACTCTCCTTAGTCTGGGTCAAGACCACTTTGAAGCCTTTCTGGGTCCTTTGCTTACAGGACTTAGGGGGGCTGTTTATTCTTTGCATTCTATAGTATCAACCTTCCTTGCTGATCATCTTAAGAAGTGTAGGTGCAAGCTATGCTGTGAGGCAAGGACCACACAGTGCTTTGAAATGAGAAAGCTTTAAAGTTACAGGCAGGAATTTGACTGGTAAGTTGAAAAGTATCTCTGCACAAAATGATTGTACTTTGAGGTGAAATTCACAAAGTCAATCAACAGGAAGAATCTGGAAACTCTCAGTGAGAGCTGTTTCATTTTTTTTACACATTCCACAAGAAACAAGTTGGAACTTTCATATAAAGTTCCACCATATGTGATCATAGAAGGTATTTGAAGTGTATTGAACAGGGGAGGGTATTGTAGCTGTCAGCCAGGGCATTTGCAGAGCTTCACTTTAATGTGCACATGTCATAGCCCTCAGCATTGAGAAAAGGAATGGTATAGGAGTGGGGGCTGGGGGCTGGAGTGAGGAGGGGGTTTCTGGCATTGAGTAGCCAAGAGTCAGTGACAATTATGAAGATAATTTCAAGTGAGGAGATCCATCCTTTCTTTCAGGAAGTGAAAGATTTCTTTGGCCCCTCTGTTTAATTTGCGAACAATGTGGCTGATGAATTGAGAAGTTTTTTACCAAGTGCTATATATATTTTTTATCTTTCATGTGACATTGGCACCTAATTCATGTATCAATCAAATTATTTTTATTGTATATGTATCTTCATGTTTGGACACTGTAGGAGTGAGTGGAAACTTACTCTTTCCCCTAAAAGTTTGCTGAAAGATCAACTCACAATTAAGGCAGATCAATAAGAGAGGTTTAGGCCAGGCAAGGTGGCTCAGGCCTGTACTCCTAGCACTTTGGGAAGCTGAGGTGGGTGGATTGCCTGAGCCCAGGAGTTTGAGAACAGTCTGAGCTCGAGTGAGACCCCACCCCTAAACATAGCAGGACATTGTGGTGGGCGCCTGTAGTCCCAGCTACTTGGGAGGCTAAGGCAAGAGGATCGCTTGAGCCCAGGAATCTGAGGTTGCTGTGAGCTATGATTCTATGGCACTCAGACAAAGTGAGATTTCGTCTCAAAAAAAGAAAAAAAGAGAGAGGTTTTTTTACTATGCACATGGAGAATCAGAAAGTCATTATTCAATGTCCCAATTGGATTCACATTTTTTATAGACGTCTTTTAGGAAAGAGAGGA
Organism: Loris lydekkerianus; assembly: GCA_963574355.1. Classification (NCBI taxonomy): domain Eukaryota; kingdom Metazoa; phylum Chordata; class Mammalia; order Primates; family Lorisidae; genus Loris; species Loris lydekkerianus. The sequence continues at coordinate 33,237 of CAUYPK010086294.1, read as the reverse complement.
CATGAGCAGTGTAGATAATTCTGTTTAGGGGCAATACATGATTGCTAGGGAGGATGAATAGATACTTTGGAGAATGGATAAGTGAAACAGATTGACTTGTAAATTTTTCTCTTAGCAAATTAAATTAATCTAAGAGACAGGTGTTATATTGAAAATCATTTGGGCCAGGTCTGGTTGCATTCTTGTTTTTCCTACGATATACTGAGATAACAGGATGGGGAAGGGAAGTCAATTGTTTTGATTGGTCAGTCCATTTTATGGTTTATGCAGATAGAAAGCTTTTACCAATGCTTTTTGATTTTAAAGGGCCTATTTCTAAGAGCATTTAATTTGAAGGAGTTCATATTTTTGAGTGAAATTCCTGGAGCTCTTTCAACACAATCCCTTTAAAGAAGTTATCCAACAAGAGACAGCTTCCCTGCTTTTCTGGATAAGACAGCCCGGGGTATACGTGTACATTACAAAACATTACAAAACCTTGCTGGGAATACTAGTTCCAATCTACAGACTATATGTTGGGCGACAGATAAGGGCTCAAATAGTGGCCAGACATCCTAGAAAATAGCATATGTCCTGAGATAATAGTAGACAATGAACTCTAGGACTCGAGGAGGAGGGATCTGAGGAGAGCATGTATGAGAGAACATTCTACATGAATCTAGAAGAACTTGAGAAAAATTGGTATCTTTTGGGATCCAGGCCTATTCATCTAGTCTCCACATAACTTCAGGCCCAGCAGATGCTGTCAAGTATGTTTGCCAAACATTGGAAACAGATTTCTATTTGGGACCGTGCTGTTTGGCTTCAGCATTGGTATTATCCAGAGGCAAGGATTGTGTCCCTCAGAGAAGGCATGCTACTGTTAAGGCGGTGTGGTGACAGTTCAAGGTAGTCAGTCATTGAAATAATTGTAAAGTTTTAGCAAGAAAGGAAAAGTTTATTCTGATGGTTTGGACAGCAAACTGGCCCACCCTAGTGGCTGCAAGCTCTGAATACAGAACGGGGTCTGGATTTTATACAAAACTTTTAAGGGGCATCAGCTGCTTTTTGGAACTTTTCCATGGTCTTGATCAACTCCTTTCCCGTAACAGTTTGTATCTATCTGTCCACATCAAGATGTTCCAGGGACATTAATCAGTCCTTCCAAGACAACCAGCTGTCCAGAACAACCCACCTGCAAGGTCTCACATCTGCAAGGTCTGATTAGCTATTAGCCCTATTCCCACAATAGCCCAGGTCAGCCTGACCCAAGCCAGTGCAGAACAGCCTAACTGCATCCGCCATCCACCGTGCTCATCTCTCACTAACTGACTAACCAAACACTAATCTGCTTGAGGAGAAGCAAGTCCATAGCACCTGTTAGAAGAAATTTATGAACATCAGCACTCACTTATTAAGGATTAGAAGTAAGAGTTTTAAAAAATTGCAGAGAAAGGAGAGTTCTCATAGAGGCAGATTTGCACACCATCTTTAGGGCTTATATTGCAGACTATTGGACAAAATAGCATCAGAAAGCTCGAACTGTTTGGTCAAGTAGGCCACCATGGTGATTGCAGGAGGCTGGTGTTGGGAGAACACTAGGAGGGAGTGTGGGGAACTTTCCTAGTTTCTCCATCCCACAGTATTGCTATGAGGACCATAATACTGGAAAAATGTTTTCTAACCTGGGAGTCTTGGTAGTTGAAAAAGATTATCTTATCTTTAGTTTAAATGTGCAGTTATGTGGTTATTATCTTCCCTGGTATTGCTCAAGAGGCTATTTTTGATCTGAAGACATCTCTTTTTTCTAAGGTAGTCTAGATAGAATAGCCAGTGCCCATCCACAACATTCATTAGTTTCTTAATCTCTTGTTATAAAACAAGAAAATGATTTTTTTTTTTTTTTTTTTTTTTTTGTCTTTGAGATTTTACTTTTAGGCTTGGCACCTATAGTTCCAGTTAGAGCACCAGCCACATACACTGGGGGCTGGAGGGTTGGAACCCAGCCTGAGCCTGCTAAAAACAGCAATGACAACAACAAAAATAGCCAGGTGTTGTGGCAGGCTTCTGTAGTTCCAGTTACTGGGAAGCTGAGGCAAGAGAATCACTGGAGCCCAAGAGTTTGAGGTTGCTGTGAGCTGTGACACCACGACACTCTTCCAAGGGTGATATAGTGAGACTTTATCTCAAAAAAAAAAAAAAACATTATTTTTATACTTACCTTTTATATTTTTCTTTGCAGTGATAATCTGATAGAAGTAAGATTCCTCTGTGTTTTGAAATTGATGTATCAAGTTGTAAATGAATAGAGACAATCTAAATAAGGAACTGTATTATTATTATTTTTTTTTTTTTGAGACAGTCTCACTCCTTTGCCCTGGATAGAGTGCAGTAGCATCATAGCTCACAGCAACTTCAAACTCTTGGGCTCAAGAAATCTTCGTGCCTCAGCTTCCCAAGTAGCTGAGACTACAGATGTGCACCCTGACACCAGCTAGTTTTTCTGTTTTTAGTAGAGACGGGGTCTTGCTCTTGCTCAGGCTGGTCTCAAACTGCTGAGCTCAGGTGATCCACCTCCTCAGCTTCCCAGAGTGCTAGGATTACTGCACATGGCCCATGAACTGTATTTTAAAATAATAGTAGCAATACCCAAGTTAGTCAATAATTCATGCAATCAAGGTATGCTCAGTCAGTTTTAAAACACAGGTCAAGATGTATCATCTGTAGGAGCTTGGGGAAACTTGCCTCTTTTCCCTAAAATCTCACTGGAAGATCAACTCACAATTAAGGCAGATTAATAAGAAAAATGTTTATTTCCAAAAATCATGCACATGAGGAGAATCACAAGAGAGATTATGTCTCTCTATGTCTCAGTGATGGTCAAATACCTTCAGAGATGCCTTTTAGAAGGGAGGGTTAAATGTGGAGTATAGGTGCAACAAGAGGTTGTTATGGATGATGAATGGATGGGGGAAACAGATGGACTTGTAAATTAACATGAGACAGGTATGGTCTGCTAAATGATTTGAGTCCATGTTGCATACTGGCACGTGAGAGGGCCCTTAATGACCTGGCGCTAGGAGGGAGAGCTGACCTGAGTGGAAAGGTAGGAAATGAAGAAGAGGGGCACACATGAAAACAAAACACACACAACATGACAGATAGGATGGAGTCGGGAGGACTGACACAGCGGATGGCTGAAGACAGCACCTGAACCATGGAAACAGCTTGATTTATACAGTGTCTTAAGGTTGCATAAATCTTAGCACATGAGGTAGAGATCATCCTTAAAGAGGAAAAGCTGTGTGCCTGCCGAGAACAAGGAGAGTGTTACATGACTCCTGGCAGGTGGAAAGAATGTTGTTAATGGAGGTGAGTGGTTGGGGGTCGCTCCCTGAGCATTTCCCAGGCTGTGGGGGCCCTGCCAGCTACAGTCAACTCTCCGTGAGTCAGTTCTGCTAGCATTCAGGGGAAAGGGGGGAAGTCAGTTATCCTCCTTTGATATTTTGATAGGGTCAGTCTGGCACTCCACATGCTTTCTGATCTTGAATGGCCTTTCATTCAAAGTATTCTATATACCAAGTAGTCATATTTTGGGATGAAATTTCCATAGCTCACAATCAGCTCTTACACTATAAAATTGTGTACATGTGAAATTGTTTATGTATATCCTTGATTTTCACCAGTTTTAACTACGGATTTAAAATACATTTTATCTTGAAATTCTACTTGGTCAGTCTGAATGTGGCACTCTCCCAGTTTCCATGAGAGTATTACAAAGTCAAGTGAAGGACAGAAAAGTTGTCTTAGTTGTAATAAACTGGTGATTTTAAATCAATAAAAGGTGTGGGTGTGTGGTGTGTATTTGTGTTTGTGTACTCAGTTGCATAACAGATACAGAAATGAACTTGAAAGTTAATTTTTGCATCTATTATACTTTTGTGTTTATATAAGTATTTATATAAGATTATGTTCTCTCATAAATGAAAAATAAACTTATATGTTTCTGTTGAATTGTGACATGTAAAATAAAAAATTGTAGCATATATTTATTGCAATAAATGTAATTGGTTTTTAGATTCTTGGGGAACTTCCATATTTCTGTAATGAACAAGTGAACAAATATGGAAAATAGATTTATGACTCTTGAAATCAATTAATTATAACTCAGTCTCATACAGTTATCTCAAAGGGGGCATTTTCCCAGGTACATAGCTAGTCAGTTCTCCAAATATACTTTTAAAAATTGCATGAAACTGGGTGGTGCCAGTGGCTCAGTGGGTAGGGCGCTGGCCCCATATACTGACGGTGGTGGGTTCGAACCCAGCCCTGGCCAAACTGCAACAAAAAATAGCCGGGCGTTGTGGTAGACACCAGTAGTCCTAGCTACTCGGGAGGCTGAGGGAAGAGATAACCTAAGCCCAGGAGTTGGAGGTTGCTGTGAGCTATGACACCATGGCACTTTACTGAGGGTGACAAAGTGAGACTCTGTCTCAAAAAAAAAAAAAAAAAAAAAAAAAAAAAAAAATTGCATTAAACTGACATGTCTCTCAGGCCAAGTTGCTCATTCTATAAAAATCTCTCAAGAGAAATAGGAATTGTCTTTGTGCAGCCTTGAAATTCTATATTGGGAGTACTTCTTTAATGTAAGAATTCCACTGTGGTGGTACCCAAGGTGAACAGATTTTACCTTGTTTCTGTCTTCAAACTTATTTAAATGTCAAGGATTAAGGGAATATCAATTGATCCTTCACACTATTTGCATTAAAGAGGCTTATCTCTGTAAATAGAGAATTCTGAGAGAGACACAATGGACCTCTGCTGTCATGGCATTCATCTTTCTCTCAACCCTTAAACCTTGGGGGGATCCCAAAACTGGTATTTTTGTTACAGAGCCCATTAAATATTTATTGTCAAGCTTTTAAAAATTTCTTTTTGTCATTTATAAGCCAAAATGCATCTTGTCACATAGAGGATGAGAAGTAAAATAGGTAAGACATCACTGAAATCATCTTGGAGGTTTCCACTGCTCCTAAATCTATGAAAAGTGCTGAGAAATGTGTTTCACTATATTTAACCACAATTTTCCAAATGTACTCAACTAAGAAATGCTTAATTTTTATTTTCTTTCTTTCTTTCTTTTTCTTTTTTCTTTCTTTTTTTTTTTTTTTTTTTTAACTTGAGACAGAGTCTTACTTTGTCACCCTGGGTTGAGTGCTGTAGCATCATAGCTCACAGCAGCTTCAAACTCTTGGGCTCAAGAGTTCCTCTTGCCTCAGCCTCTCAAGTAGCTGGGACTTGAGGTGCCCACCATAATACCTGGCTAGTTTTCTATTTTTAGTAGACATGAGGTCTCAATCTTGCTTAGGCTGGTCTCGAACTCCTGAGCTCAAGCAGTCCACCTGCCTCAGCCTCTCAGAGTGCTAGGATTACTGGTATGAGCCAACATGCCTGGACTATTTCTTTCTTATTACCTATTACATCCTTTGATATTAGTGTTCTTTAGGGCCAATGACCTTAAGGAAAGTTCTGGTTTAGTTGGGCTAGATCATTTTATACATGTGAGTCCAGACATTTTTTAATTTCCCAAGAATAATATTTGCTAGTCATTTTGTTGACAGAATTTATATCTGCAGTAGATCCTTGGTCTTGGAGATTCAAAGAATGAACCCATGGACCACAGAGATAAGTGCTAAGCTAGATTTATTAGATAGAAAGGAATAGAAGGAATGAAAGACACCAGAGTCTCTAGCAGAGGTGGGGAGATCTGAGTGGGAAGTTCCCCCTCCATAGGTTTTTTGTCTAGGGGTTAAATTCTATTTATAAATAAGGAGATCTTAAGAATTACATTTGGCCAGGACTTGGCAGACTTCAATGTTGATTAGTGAATGAATGAGTAGTGTTAACAAACTGAATGTAGTCCTTCCATTTCTGGACAAAAGCAGCAGGAAGTCCACTCCAGAAGAGGCCCAGCTTACTAGAAATACTGGAAAAGCTGCTTTTCTCCTGTCTTGCTTGTATTCAGAGAGTGAAGTTTGGAGAGAAATAGCCTGTTTGCTTACGCATGACAAACAGCGGCCCTTAATAGAACATCAGAGTTGGTGTACAATGGCATAGCTAGAAATGTAGGGATTCTGAGCATAGGGGTGAGGAGAACTTGCCTTTTTCCTGGTAAGTTCACTGAAAGGTCAGCTTACAATTAAGGTAGATTAATAAGAAAAATATCAAAATCAATTGATCTGTGAATTAACCTGAGAGGCGGGTATTACTCGTTAGATGTCAAGAGGTGGAAAGGTGGTGCAAAGAACCAGGCTGGGTAGAGTTACTAGCAAAGATTTACTACGAGCACCTATAAGCAGATGGGCTGCCACCAAAAATGGAACTTGGCAACAGAGTAAGGGGCCTCCTTTAAAGCATTTTAGGGTGTGGTGCACTTGTCACTCAGGAGATGGCCTGGTGTGCGGTGACAGAGATTAAAGATCATCAGCTGGATGCCTTGTAAAAGTGGGAGTGTTATCTGCTAGAAATCTCCTGTAACCTGGAAGGACTTGTTTTAACAAAGCCAGAAAAGCAAGGAGAGTTCCCTTCTTTGCTTAATGAATGTCCAGACAGAAGCCAGAGCAATACTAACAGGTCCTATTTGCTTATAGACCCATTGGAGGGAGAGGAAGACTAACAAGCCCTATTCTATTCTTTACTTAATGAGTGTTTAACCCTTGCCCCTGACTTAATGAGTATTTATTCCCAGCGATAAAGACTAACATTATGTTTGAAATGATTTGGGACAGGCCTGCTTGTATTCTTGATCTTCTTTCCTGTAACATATTGAGGTAATAGGGAGAGGAAAGGAAGTCATTTGTCACCTTTGATCTTTTGGTAAGGTCAGTCTTTTATGCAGATAGAAGGAATTCAAAATATTTTTTGTACCAAGTAGTGAAATTGGGAGTGAAATTTCCCGAGCTCATTTAGGAGCGATAGTTTTGGAATTGCCCTCGGAATCCCACAGTGGGTTATTGTCATTGGAAAGTGAAGGCTAGCCTTGATAATAGTGATTGAAGGAGTCAATCAGGGAAAGAGCTGCAGACAGGATTCCAGGAAAAAAAAAAAAAAAAAAAGCAGAAAGTTTCCCCATCAGGGATTAGTGCTTCCTATACAGATTGATTTCTCTGTTTAATATTACAATATGCTTTGGGAATAAGGAAAAACATTAAGTCCCACAGGCTGATTGTATTCTACTTAAAATCTTAAAAATCACCTGGATATCTGTATGGTTTATTTGCTAGTTTTTGTTGTCTAGCTATTGTGGCTAGCAAAGGTAATGTGCACATTTGAGCAGTAGAGATTTCACATCAATTTTTCTTTTTAGGAACTGATGTCCTGCAGGAAAGTCTTGCTCTGTTAGTGGAAATCAAACTAATGCTGAACTTCCCTTTGCCTGATGGGGGTAGAGGTAGCCCTGGATAGTTATAATGTGAAACCACACTTTAACCATTAGATGCAAGAAACTTGGCATTTGTGTATCTTGTAAATGCTTCCCTAAGCCATTACCCATACTCTAACTCAGTGATTTTCAACCAGCGTTCTGTGGCAACTTGTGTGGTGTGAGAATTTTAGATATGACGCAGAAAAATTTAAAGATCATTAATTAAATTATTTTTGAAAGAATTTCAAAGTACAGGCTGGTCCGAGGGCAGTGGTCTTTGCAACTGATTGATCACAGCCAGTTAAATTTTGCTTTTTTACGTATCTAATCCCACTGCTTGCCTTTAATATCATAAAAAAAAAAAAAAAAAAAAAAAAAGAGAGAGAGAGAGAAAGAAAAGAGAAAAGAAGTTCAAAGCACAGTAAGTATATTTCTTTTTTAACTCCCCCCCTTGTTTTTTGATCAACATAATTTAAGTGTGCCGCAGAAGTTTAACTACAGGTTCAAGTGTGCCGTTAGATAAAAAAGGTTGAAAAACACTGTTCTAACCCTTTGAAATGGCTTTAGACATGACAAGGTTGGTAAGGCTCATACGAATGCACTTTGGAAATAAATAGCTAAATTTGTCTGGACATATTTCTTCTCTAACATCCTAGGATGCCCATGGACCACATCTCTTTAATTTTGGTATTCTAAATTCTCGTTTTCTCTCTTTTGTCATCCAAGCATATAGGACCACATTCTGTCACTGAAAACTTTGCAAAGAGAAGAGAGAGCTGTTCAGGTCAAATAATTTGCACCACATTCTCTGTATTATCTTTTGTACTTATGCACATTTAGTTGAGTTGAACAAATACTCAGCGCTTTGTGTGTAGGGTGAATACTTCAAGATTCTTTAGGGTGCAGAAAGTTGAATAAGACTTCACTGACCTGAGTAAGTTTATGTTCTAGTAGAGGAATTAGATAAATGCATATATTGTATAAACTTTGGAATAGGAGTCTTCAAAGGAAAGAGGGGAAATCCAGAAAGACTTCTTAGAAACAGTGGCATGGGGATGGTTCTGGCAGTCTAATGGGGTTTGTAAGCCTGATAACAGAGACTGGATTCAAAACTTTGATCCACCACTTACTAGCTCTGTGGTCTTGGGCTAGTTTTCTGTGCCTCAGTTTTCTCATCTATAAAGTGAAGATGACAATATCAGAGCATCGCTCATAGAGATAATGTGAGAATCAAATATGTTACTTGCCGTAGAATGCCATTTGAGCAGGGCCTCTCCAGTAGTCCAGACAGTGGAGGACCTAAAGGAGGGTTTTAGCAGGAAGGACAGGACAAACTCAGCATGTTAGATCACCTTGGCTGCCAGATGAGGGTGGACTAGAAGGAGGCAAGAATGGAGACCATGGAGGAGGAAGTGGTTGCAGGAATTGAGGTGAAAGGGCTTGATCTTAAGGCTCAACATTAAGGATTGGCAGGAGTAGACAGATGTCAGCCACAGTGTAGAGATGAGATCCGTGGGTAGGCTGTGGATGCTGGGCAGATGGGCCCACATGAGAGCAGAGAAGAAAGAGCTGTTATGAAGGAGACTTGGAAACTTTTGTATGTAGGATACATTGATGATGCTACCAAATATTCTACCAGAATGTTCAAGGAAGTTTGGATGTTTTTGCTTATCATCTCAGGCTAACAGAACATGCTATACAAAATGCTCCAAAGTGGGAAAGCAGTAAGAAATACGCTTATAGATCTGACTTTCTTTGCAGATCTGAGGTTGTTTTTTTTGGTACCTGTCTGTCTTTTAGGAATAAGATTAGTTGGGGGAGAGGTATTCAGCAAACTTTGGCTGCCTATTTGCATTTTTTCAGGTAGGGTGCAGTGTTCAGGTATTCATTTATTCATCCACCAAATATTTATTCAACGTGAGTTTTCTGCCGGGAATAGTTTTGGGGATGCCAGTACTACAACAGTTGACAAAATTGACCCGACCTTGTCTTTAAAAGGGGCTACAGAATATGTACCTGTGATCAGAATACATCTCAGCTTTGGTCGAGGAAAGAGTGGGCATTTTCCCTATGCAGATGTGTGTATACATCCAGGCCTCTATGGAATTTGGCTCATTTTCTTCATTCCTTGGCTTCCCCCTAACAACTTTGCCAAGGCCAGCAACTATGCCTGTGCAGTAAGAGCTTACTGAAAGAACTAAGGTTAGAGAAAAGCAAAATCACTCACTAGGAATACCTCCAAGGAACCAGGAAGCCTGATTCTGTTTCTGGATCCTTTTGGAGAATGACTTTTCCACTTGCCTTTCCTGGCATATTCAGGGTGGTACATGATATGTATATTACATGATGCAGTATGGATTAATTTTCATTCTTGATTTCATCCCTTAAGATGGATGAATAACTGATGGAATACAGTGATAACACTTGTAATTTTTGAAGAAGATTTTGATTGAAAATAAGTTAGAAATTTCCATTGACTTGGTTGATATATTTATGCCATAGACATTTAGTGTCATCATTGTCCATTTGAGAATTATAAATATTTCATTCTTTCTCACTGATTAAGTGCCTTTAATAAACTTTATATGAGTAAGAAAAGGTGACTTCATTCAAATGGATGAAATATCCCCCCTAAATGTAAAAATAATTCCTGTAAACATATTGAGATATACAAGGCTGTTTTCCTTTACTTGAGCAATTGTTTATAAAAAATGTCTATATCTGTATATATAAAGAAAGAGCGATCCCTGGTAATTCACAGCAACTTTTATAACTACAAATATATGGTGTGATTATCTTCCAAAAAGGCATTTTAAACACTTCGAGGTTTTACTTTAAAATAAACAAATATTGTAACCAGAGTAATATCCAAAGATGCATTCATCTCTGCATTCTTCTTTTCTTCGGATCCTCTCTGGTTTTCTTTAAAATTCATGTAAACATGTTCAATGATGTTTACATGAGCCACACACTTTCTGGCCATTACTGTACTGTGAGGTCACAGGGCTTTTTTTCTTCCTGTTGGAAGAGAAAAGTTCTGGCTGAACTGACTGGTGGGGGCAGGACAGACCAGTCAACAAAGTACACCCTGGCTGGTGCTGAAATGGGATCCAATTTGCGGGATAGCTGATTAGGCCTCCGAGTGACTGTCTAGGCTCCAGGCAGCCCCCCGGAGAGGGCAGTTACTCCTGACTTCTAAGAGCACTAACTAGTGAACTCCAAGCTGCTTAGGTGTGGGGTGGTGAGGATGTGCTCTCTCTTTCCCACTCTCTTTTTATGAATGATAGAACATTCTTCATGATTGTACTTGTCATCATCAGGAACTACTGGTGACATTTTCAACTTAACTTTTCCCAAGCCCAGAATCTTCAATATTTGCAATTCTCTTTTCCAGGTACTTTTAATACCCTTGTTCTTTCATCCCTGTCTCAACTTCTTACTTAGTCAGTCTTTTCATCAGGGTCCAACAATTTAAGGACTTTCTCTGGTCAGTATACTTAGTTCCTTTCGTTGTCCTTGGTGCCAAGAAAAACTTCAACCAAGGGTCAATCTGATCATCCCCTTCATTCTTTTATGTGGGCTGCTGAGTGCTGTTGGAGGAAGTGTCCCTTTTGTTGAGATAAATACCCAGTACGAAGTCGTACTCTTCTACTGCATGTTATCCATTGTGAGGACATGCATTAAGTGTGATGATACCCTGACTCTGTACCCAGACCCGAGACAGCACTTATTCTGACCCATTAGACTCACCCAGCTGGCCCACTCCATGAATATTGGTCCCCACATGATTCTCATTCTTGCCATAACAGGTGACTTCAAGATACCACTCTCTGTGCTAAATTTTTGTCGTCACTTCACCCCTGAGAAGAGTGCATCCTCCTCATAATCCTTCAGGTTTTATACTGATATTAATAATCTTTAATTAAAGCTACAATTTATTGGTGGCTATTCTGAGCCTCCCAAGGTGCTAGATACTTTATATACATTAACTTAATTCTCACAAAACCTTGACATGTTGGTATCATGACCCACATTTTGCAGCTGAGATAATTGAGACTCTTAGAGGTTAAAGAGTTCACCAAAGGTCACACAACTATAAACGGGCAGACTTGAGATTAGAACGGGAGTCCAATTGATTTCAGAGCTCACATACTTCACTGTTCAATGCACCCAGACCGTCATGCTTTTTTTGAAAGGAGTTTCTTAATTCTGAACGTCACATACACTAAGTATAACAAACTTTCAAAATGTGAAAAAAATTCATTTAATCACCCTTTGTTCCATCATTCACACATGGAATGTTTTGCTTTATTTCTAGTCCAATTTTCCACACAGAATTTCATTCGTTCATTTGCTTAACATGCTTTACACAATTGGGTTTACATAGAATAAATAACATTATAACCCTATTTTTCAGCCAACGTTATAACAAGTATTTTTCATAACATAGATTCCATGCCATTTAATCAGTGGCCTCTTCATTGATTATAAAACATGAAAAATCTATGGGGGAGTGTCACAAATACTTAGACTTCACAGGAAATAAGGAATGTAATCTAGGGAGGGAGGATAAAGGGACTCCTACTTGTGGGCAAATGTTACTTGATTTTAAACTGAAAAATGACATTAGTGTAGATATTTTACATGAAACTGTATTAAAATTCAACTTTATAAATCCTGAGGCAGAACAAAGGGGGATGGTGAGTACAAGTATCAGAATTAGTTGGAAAGGTCATCAGCCCTGAGATATGTAAGTAAATTCCTTGAATTGCAATGTTATCTAGTCTTTATTCTAAGACTCTTTCCTAGTTCCCTAGGTTTGCATCCAGAGAGTCGTGATTGGTATTCTGCTGTTTTTCAACCTAGTTTCTCCCCTTCTGCAGCTGCTGGGTAGAGTAACTGTTGGGCACTATGAAGTAGCCCAGGGATGGTGGGATATTTAATATCCTGGGCCCAACCTCATAGTAAATGAGTCTTGGAATCATTCTCAGGATACAATTTGCTTTGATTTTAATTGAAGATTATATCTTTAGTGTCACTTAGTACTGAAGTATTTGTACTGGGATATATTAGCACATGTTAGGTATGTCACATAAGCCCCAGATATGGCCTCTGCAACATGTGTTAGGAGCATTAGCAAAAGGAGCCCAGATTTTGATCAGCAAATCACTTTTTCTCAAAAGGTGGTTAGTATTGCCTTGGAGCCTGAGTTGACAGTCTAATAACATATTCAGGTCCTAGCAGTTTTGAGACTGAGAGATTAAGATTAAGGATTCTTTTTTAATTGTAGACTTTATCCCAGTTAAACACTGGGATATCGTAATACTAGTAACATTGGCAAGCATCTATATAAGTGATTCTCAATTACAGAGAGCCAATGATTAACTAAATCCATCTATTCAGTGTGTTAAAAACTAATGTAGGGGGGCTGTCTGCAAAGTATCTAGCGATGTAATATGAAAATAGAGACATATATGGATGGATACTTTCCACACCTCTTGTATGTATGTATTAATATATACATTGTGTGTGCACACACAAACTCACATTTTTCCCAGAGAATTAAGTGGATGAGAAGAACAGGCTCCCATGCTTCCTTTTAAACAGAAGAAATCTTTGCAAGTGTGACCCTATTGACCATCATATATTTCAATAATAAAATTTGATGGGATTTTAGATCATTTCCCATTTATTTTGTTAAAAGGTACTAAATATATAACTATGCTATTCTGACTAATTACCTATATACTTGAGTATAAGCCGAGTTTTTTCAGCACAAAATTTGTGCCGAGTTCGGGTTTTTCGGGCACAAATTTTGTGCCGAAAAAACTCGGCTTATATTCGAGTGTATAGGTATTATTTTTCTACTCTTGGCCTGAGAGCTTTTAATTAGCCTTATTCTTTTTCATACTTTTTATGTTCTTTGACTGGTATGAGTTTCTGAGTTCCTTGTTTTAGAATGGATTACTAAGTGGAAAGGGTGCAAAGTACATTAGCAGTTGTATGTCTGAGCCTACCTTGTCGGGGGGTGGGGGCGAGGTCAGCGGTCAGGTGTTTAGTGGTGTATTTTGAGTGTCTGATCTGTGTAGATTTGGGTGCTGTTGGAGGTATCGAAGACATGTAAAGCAAAATTGCTATCTTTAAAGAGCTTGAAAACAAATTTTTATTGTCCTCAAATGCAGAAAGGGCTATATTAAACACACACACACACGCACACACTTCATGGTAAAGCTTCAAAATTATGGCTCTTTTGTCATAAATCAAATTTCAGTTTATGCATAGATCTGTTCCTATATTGTGTCTTCTGTCCCATGCAGATATCTCCCACCATTATCCATTAGCCTAAGTAAGCACTAGAGCTTTCCAGTAAGCTTTGGTGTCTAGTAGGGCACGTCCTTTACAGTGTTCTTGTGCTTCAAAATTATTGTGGATGGATGTTTGTGGTCCTTTGTGTTCCACAGGAAATTTTGTGATTAACTTGTGACGTTACAGATGGAAAAGTAAAACAAAATGTCTTAAAAGAAGTAGGCATTCCTTGAGGGAAAGTTGTTGAGCAATTGAGAATTTTGATTCGTTTTATTGCTCTCTCATGATTCACCTTAGACTGATTTCTTAGTAAAATGTTGTTTCACTTTGATTTCAGAATTCTTTGTTACATTAATGAATAATGGAGGAGGACAAACAAGGACGAAAGAAGAGGTACGAAGTCATCGCTGGCTGATATTTCCCCCACTGCCCATCCTCTGTTGTCATTTCACATCTAGCAAAATCCTGCTTCCTTAGGGAAGCCTGACTCAGAGACATTTGGTCTCTCCAGTGGGTTTTTCACAATCCTCAGTTCCAACTCTATCATAACTGTTGTAATACTTAGCAAACTCCCTGTTTACTTCACAGCCTTCCTCGTCAAAGTGTCCGTTCCATTCCTTGCACAGTGCCTCCCCAGAGCTGACTCTACTAAATGGTCATGAAACAACTCATAGGTATTCACTGGCAGATATGTTTGGAAGCCTGTTTTTGAGCCTTGGCTTGCCTAGAGATTAAATTTGTTTATGTTTGAGAAGATAAATTCACTTATTTTTCCAGATCAAACTTCTAAAATAAATTCAAGGGCACTAATCAGAAAGTTTTTGTTAAAGATTTCCAGTATGACATGTGGTTTTTAAAGATGAAAAAAACAAAAACGTTAATTAGCATTTCACTGCTCAGCCTTGTCTCTGAGAAGCAGCAGTGGCTTTAAGAGAGCCTCTTGAGTAATTGTAGATCACTTAGAAAGAACTTACTTTAATCAAAAGTACTCTTATTAAAGCAGGTGATAATATATGATGGAGCAAAGATCCACCATTACATTCAAATTAATTTGGACTTAATTTATTTTATGTAATTCTTAGGCCACTGTGTCAGGCACTAAGTTGGTCTTTGCTTTAGAAGAAATAGAGACAGATACAGTCTATGTGACGTTAGGTTACCTTTCATTTCCTTGTTTTAATAGTGATAGTTACTGTTGCTCTAGTGATAATTGAGGGACTAGATTTTTGCTCAAATATTGACAATAATTTCTCTCTTCTTTACTTATTTCCCCCTTCTATTGTTCCACCATCTGAATTCCCAGCCCCACCCTTGCCATTAGTAACCCTGATTGTTTTCTGTCAATTAGGAATGACCATTATAAACTGGACAAGGCAAAGAAGGAACGGTTCAAGTCCTTCTTTACGGAACTGCGCACAGTGCTGCAGAATCGTGGCTACCCTATAACAGGGACTAAATATAAACCACCACGGAGCACTGCTACCCTTGTGCGGAAGGAGGCAAAAGGTTTGATTTGTGCCACTTGACCTATCTTTATAACTTTGTGATTAACCACATTGAAAGTTAGCTGTGGCTGGGATAACTAGGTACCTTGGCTTTATCTCAAATGTCCTTTTGGATGCTTTAATGGTTAGAGGATCTCCTGAAGTACCTTCTAATACACACATAGATAGCTTGTTTTTTATCCATTCATTTGTTTTTGATTGATACTTAAAAATGTTGTTGACATTCATGCAGAAGTGGAACAAGGAAATGACTTTTTTTTTTTTTTTTTTTTTTTTTTTATACAGAGCCTCACTGTGTCACCCTGGGTGCATAGCTCACAGCAACCTCCAACTCTTGGGCTCAAGCAATCCTCTTGCCTCAGCCTCCTGAACAGTTGGGACTACAGGCCCCTGCACAACACCTGGCTAGTTTTTTTTTTTTTTTTTTTCCTTTTTTAATCAAATTTCTGATAGAGATAGGGTCTCACTCTCACTCAGGCTGGTCTCAAACTCCTGAGCTCCGTCAATCCACCTGCCTTGGCCTCCCAGGGTGCTAGGAATACAGGTGTGAAAATTAATAGAAGCATATATAGGAAATAATAATGCAAATTTATGTATCTCGGGTACTTAATGACATATGGCAAATATTGCTAAGGGAAACATGGCCCTCAAGTTGTGAAATATTACCTATGATACTTAAAAAGATTTAACTCGGAACATCAGAGTTAATCATGCCAATAAACATATAATTATGCTGTAATAATCTCTTACTTTAAAGAACAACGGAACCTTCATAGTTGACCACCTTCTTACATTGACCACTTCCTTCAGTTGACCTGATTTTCATAGATTAGACATGAACCACACGTATGTATCAGTGCAGTGGGCCTGGTTCCTTATGGTGACCACCTCCACATGTTGAACAGTTTGTTATATAGTCTCTTTGGGTGGTGAACTTACAGAGGTTCTATTGTAGTTTTTGACCTCATGACACCTCCAGCTATTGCCCTATTTTTGAGGCCCCTTCACACCAAAAGTTATTTAAATGACTTTATAGGTACTGTCTCCATTTTTTACATCCTATTCTTTCCTCAATCCACTTCCCTGAGGCTCCAGCTTCTACGATTCTACTACTACAACTACTATACTTTTGTCACAAATATCAGTGACCTTCGCATTGCCCAATTATTTGGTCCTTTAACTGTTTTAATATTTCTTGACTTTTGAAGACAAGTGACCACTCCCTCCTCCTTGAAACATTTTTCTCTCAGCTTCCAGGACAACGTCCTCACCAGGTTTCTCTCCTAGCTCACTGGCCTCTCTCTCTTTTTATTTTGCTTACTTCTTCCTCCCCTTTCAACTTCTAAAGATTGATGTGCTCCACGGCTCAGTCTTTGGCGTTTTTTCCTTGTCTGTGTCTATAGAGTACTCATTTTCCAGGTACTCTCACCCAATCCCTTGATCTGGAGTGCTATTTCAATGTCATTGACCCATACTTTTTAAATCTATCTCCAGTCCTAACCTCCTACCTGAGCTTCGTATTTGAGTCACTTTCATAAAAGCAACAAGAGAGTTTCCCATGTGACTTCTTCACTCGGATGTCTAATAGGAAAGTTACCATGGCTGTAAAGAAATTATTGAACCCTCCCCCTACATTGCCTCTCTAATGTTGTTGGGTAGATCATAATGTGGGGAGTAGAAATTAAGTTGGATGATCCTCGAGGCCTTTTTCAATTCCAAACACTTCTGTGTTTATGATCATTTATAAGCAATTAGTTAGTCTCCACCAGATCCTTCACTAGCATTCAGCATTTCTATATAATTAATTATAACTTTTAAAAATGTAATACCCGTACGTAATCATTTTAGTGTGACACTTGTTCATCCTTTCTTTCTTTATCTGAATAGACAAAATCAACCCAGTAGTCTCCCAAGACATAAAAGATTGGATTCCAAATTTTACTACCTGCAAAGACTTAACCCAAAAGGTATCACAGGTAAGAGGGCTTTTGTTCTTTGATTACTTCCTATGTTGAATAATGCAATGAAGGATAGAGAATGGTGTTTTTTGAAGTGTAGCTAGGAGCCCGTATGCATCAGAATCACCTGTGCACCTTGATAAAAATACAGATTCCTGGGCCCAACTTCAGCCTGCTGAGTCAGAGTCTCAAACCTGGTAAGGACAGGAGTTTTCATTTCTCTGAGGCTTCATAGATGCTTCTTATACCAAACAAATTTTGAGATCTTCTGGTCCTTGAGAGAAAACAAGTACAAAGAACCTTGTGCATAGGTTAGTGACAAGTTAGGTAGTTATCTGGTAGACTCATACAACATAGATTGTTATACTCTAATGAATAAACTTTTCCTTCAAGGACATCAGGTGTTTTGGGTTCCTGTCTCCCAGGAAAATGGTTAGTTTCACTAAGTTCAAAGGCCACAAACTGCACTCTGAAGGACCATAGACCTTTCAGCCAGACAGATAGGGATACAAGTTGTTATTTACGGGCTATGTGTCTTGAGTAAGCTACTTCCTCTGAACTTTGATTTCTTTCTCTCTAAAATGAGTAAAAATGACCTCCATCTCATTCAGTTGTGGTGAGAATAAAGAGAAACGAACATGTTGTAAAATTTCTAGTGAAGTGTTTGGTACATATTAGAAGGCTTATAAATTGAGGTCAGGCCACTTTCCCCTTTGGGACTGGCTAATTACCCAGCATTATGACCATTATAATGGGGTCTGAGAAAGGCATTGTGTGGTTGTATCTTTTCAAATCTATCCTAATGTTGGAAGCAAAATTCCACTGACTGTGTGAGAGGAGTCATTTTTGAAAACCCTCTATTTCATCTTTCTGCTTTTCAAGCAGCAAACTCCTTCACTTTTTAAGAGATTTTGTTTTAGGGATCATATACACAAATATTCGCTATATAGAGGTCTTAAAATGTGTTATATAAAATCCTGTTACTCTTTCATGTCTACATGGATGGAGCTGGAACATATTCTTCTTAGCAAAGTATCTCAGGAATGGAAGAAAAAGTATGCAATGTACTCAGCCCTACTATGAAGCTAATTTTTGGCTTTCACATGAAGGCTATAACCCAGCTATAGCACAAGACTATGGGGAAAGGGCCAAGGAAGGGGAAGGGAGGGGGGAGGCTAGCATAGAGGGAGGGGCCACACGTACGGTGCATCTTAGAAAGGGTACAGGCAAAACTTACTAAATGCAGAATACAAATCTCTACATACAGTAACTAAGAAAATGCCATGAAGGCTACACTGAACAGTTTGATGAGAATATTTCAGATTGTATATGAAACCTGCACATTGTACCCCTTGATTGCACTAATGTACACAGCTATGATTTAACAATAAAAAAAAAGATTAGAAAAAAAAATCCTGTTACTAATTTCATGAAACCAGATGCTTATTTGAAATCTTATAGAAGCTAGACAAGGTGTAACTATATCCTGCAGGAATAGTTATGTTCACAACTACAGAATGTATGGTATTCAACTGGAAGGAATCAGAATATCCATAATTCCCTCCCATTCACATTTTCCCCTCAATTAGACTTTAGTAATTTCCCTGAAAAAGCCTGTTTTCTCCTGTGACAAACCAGCTGGCTTAGTCTAGCTAATAGAAGCTGACTTCAGCCAGTGACATGGAAACACCAGGGAATCTGGGAGGAGGGATAGTAGAGGCTCTTTTTCTTCATGTGCCAGCGCAGTGTAGCTTTAGCCATTGTTTTGAAGCATGAAAGGAAATGGAGTTTGGAGGGAGAGAGAGAAAGAGAGCGAGAGCGAGCTTTGTTTCTTAGAACATATATTCCGGAGCAGTGACTTGGCTTTGGATGTTTCCTTCCTGCTTGCCACACTGCTACACTTCTGGTCAAAGGTAACAGGCTCCCGATGTCTACATAATAACCTACATAGTGTTCTAGTGGACCGTCCTTGATTTAATCCTGTGATGAACTTTATAGTGGTATGAATCTCTCCTGCCGCAGGAAAAAAAGAGACCAAACCTGGGAGAGCTTGTGACTTGCCTAATTCTAAGAGCTGTTGAGTAGCACGGCTGAAATCCCACTTTTACCTCCCACTCCAGCCCATGGCAGTCTGAAGTAACACAGAGCAAATCATCTTACAGGGAATCTGGTAATAAAGATGCCCAAAGCAACAGGCCTGCAGAAAATGAGTAGAGGAGCCGAGCACCTTATCAGATCTGCTTAGATTCTTTTCTGAACTCAGGTGGCTGGAAGGACAATTTTGAACATTAGTTTTTGATGTCAGAAAAATTAGGAAATAGAAAATATCCAAGTAGAAAAATTTTTTATTTTAAAATTTGTTCTCACAAGAATGTATATAACATATATTTAGACTTAACAGAGTAATACAGTTAACAGTGAGCTTAAGAAATACAGCAGTTCCAGATCCTTTGAAACCTCTTCATCTTAATCTTCTTCCTTTTCTTTGTATTTTTAGGACATGTGTATCTCCTAGAGATGTACTATTTTGTTTTTAATGGTTTGTACCTTTATTTAAATGGAATTATATTGTATATATTCTTCTGTGACTGTATGTTTTTGTCCATTTCTTTTAAAGTTCACACATGATGTTATATGTGAATGTAGAGCACTCATTTTTACTTCTATTTTGTTGTTAAAACAGATCTGGACAGTTGATGGACTCTTGAAATCTGTTTTAACTCACAATCCTTAGATAATAGAGACTGAAGCAAAACTTACATGTTAAGGTTTTAGTAGAATATATAATCTTAGGTTAGTGAGAGTGAGGAGAAATGAAAATTAAGGTAGAGAATGAAGAAAAAGAAATATAAGATGGTTTATTACCAAGCCGAATCTAGATTCATAAGAAATTTAGCATTTTAACCATTTTAAGTATAGAGTTCAGTGGCATTAAGTACATTCACATTGTGCAATCATCACCACCATTTATTTTCAGCTTTTCACATCTTGCATAACTGAAACTCTGTCCCCATTAAACAATGACTCCCCATTTCTACTTCCTCTGAGTCCTGGCAACCACCATGCTACTTTCTGTATCTGTGAATTTAACAACCCTAGGAACCTCATATAAATGGAATCATATAGTATTTGCCATTTTGTAACTTGCTTATTTCCCTCAGTATAGAGTGCCTTCATGGTTGATCCATGTACTTGTAGCATGTGACAGAATTTCCTTTCTTTTTATGTTGTATCACATTTTGGTTATCAGTTCATCTGTTGGACATTTGAATTGCGTCCACCTTTTGGCTATTGTGAATAATGCTGCTGTGTACACATTTTTCTGTCTGAGTCCCTGCTTTCAGGTTTTTTTTTTTTTTTTTTTTTTTTTTGCATTTTTTGGCTGGAGCTGGGTTTGAAGCCGCCACCTTCGGCATATGGGGCCGGCACCCTACTCCTTTGAGCCACAGGCACTGCCCCCTGCTTTCAGGTGTTTGGGGAATATTTCCATTAGTGGATTTGCTGAATCATATACCAGTTTACTTAATTGTTTGAGGGACTGATATACAGCTTTCCACAGCAGTGTCATCACTTGTACATTACTGCCAATAGTGCATAGGGGCTCCAATTTCTGCAGATCCTCCCTCAAACTTGTTATTTTTTTTGTTTTGCTTTTTTTTTTTTAACATAGCCATCCTAATGGCTTTGAGGATATCATGACCAGATATACAATCCTGCTCATAATTATTTGGGTTTCCTGAATCTCAAGATTGGTGTATTTTCATTACTTCTGAAAAAATTTCAACCTATATTTCATTGAGTATTTCCTCTTTTCTGTTCTATTACCTCCTTCTGGAACTCTGATAAAACATATGTTGAACTTTCTCACTCTCTTCTCCATGCAGTTTAATTCTGGTCTTTTCCATTTGTTTATCTCCTTGTGTTGCATCCTGAATTATTCTGTCAGCTGTATCTTCCCAGTTCAAAAATTCTTTAATTCTTTTCTAGTTGTGGTCTAACATGCGATTTGACATGTACATTGAGTTTCTAATTTTGATACCACCTTTGTAGACATTTTGTTTGATTATGTTTCTTATCTGTCTGGTCAGTTTTGAATCCTTTGTATGTTCATCGCCCTTTGTTATTTATTATATTTAAGTATACTAAGCACACCTATTTTATATTGTGTATCTACTAATTTCAATATCTTCTATTTTTAAAATCTAATTCTGCATTTTATTCTTTCTGCTGCCTCTTGTTCATACATGTTTATCTCTTCCTGTGTCTGTTCATTTTTTTATTATAAGCTCATATTATTTTTAACTTTATCTGCATGAGTTCTTTGAGTCTTGGTTTTATACATAACTCTCTCGAGGTGATTTCAACTTCCTTTTATTACACATCTGGAGTCAGGACCACATTAAACTACGGATAAATATTAGGCTTGAGTTGTTGGAGCTCACACAGGTAGTGTCTGACTTCTGGCTCCATATGTGTGTGAGTGTGGGCTTCTGTTCCGTACCTCCTAGGCAAGACTGTTTTTTCCTACACTTTCCAGTATCAAGGCTGAGGCAGGCACGCACATTCCCTGTCTCCTTTTGCTAAATAAGATTTTTCTATTTTTCCTGCTGCAGGTGTCTCCCTTCGGAAGACCTGGCTTTATGCCTCAGCCTCTGATTTTACCTCCCGTGGAGTACAGGCTTCAGCTTTGCTTTCTGTTCCTCTAACTCTAGGCTATTAGTGTTGGGCGGATATTCCTGAAGCAAATATAGGCTCCAATATTCCCTTATGTCTTAATAGCCATGTGCTAGTCATTTCTGTCATCAGATTAGTTCTCTTTTGAAAAATAAGTTGTTGTTCTTTTTTTTTCTCATCATTTTCAATGTCCTCTACAAGGAGGCATTTCTCTATTTGGATATGTAGTTCATTATATGGCAGGAAGGTGATGGCAATAGCTATATTTATAAGTAGATGATTAAACTAACCACAGATGAAAGCGTCCTTAAACTATTCTTAGCATTTTTGAAATTAAGTGTGCTTAAGATAAAACAACCTGTATCCAGTCAGCCAATCTATGCCTCTTTAGTGGGGAATTCAAGCCATTAAAATTTATTGAGATAATTGGTGAATGTGGTGGAGTTCTATTCATCTAATTTTGTCAATATCCATTGTTAAGTTTTGTCTTTTGCATCATTGTGGAAGCTAGGTTTTATCATTTAGTTTCTGAGTGGTTACTTTTATGGTGCTCCATTGTGATTGTCAGTGTGTAGAATAGGTTGAGTATTGTTTGGGCAACAATGATCTTCTGTGGTATGAGATTCTAATCACATTGCTAATACCGTTGTATGAGAGACTTGAGGCCTCTGCTGGCTTCTTTGCTCTCAGTCCCCACAGGGATGAGATCCTGAATTTCTCCTCAACCCACCTAAAAGATACTTTAAACTGTTGACCTTGGCTAAGCAGAGGTTTCCCAGGAAAGCACTTGTTGCTGGGATCTCTCCTAAAGTGGCTGCCTACTTATCGGGTTCTTCCAAACCAGCCTCACTCTAATCACCAGAGGACCAAGGCTGCAAGGCAGCTGTTCTACTGATGAACCCGGAAAGCTCCCCTCATCCCCTCCATGTCAGTCATGGCCTTCGGTGCTGTTCAGAGTCACTAAATCACTCGCCCAAAGTCTCCCAGCCTAGGCTTCACTCTTCAACCCTCAGGGCAGAGCGTGCGGGGCAGATCTCCCACAATAGCTATGTGGCCCACAGTCAAACAATGATAGCTCCATTCTGGCCCAGTAACTCAGTCCCATACCCTGGATGACACTTTAAGTCACCCACACTCTCGCCCAAGTTCTCCCAAGTTAATTCAACTGAGTGCCCAAGTCCAAACAAAACAAAACAATCCATAGGGAAGCCCTTCCCTGTCTGCAGTATCTCTGCCACGGCCTCAGACCAAAGGCAACTACTTGCCACTTCTCCACTGCTTTTGTCCTCTGGGATCCATATGTCTCTCACTGTTTCCTTGCATCCTCAAAAGGATGTTTCTGGACAACGCCCACAAACCAGAGGTGCCTGGACTGTTCTCTCTCCAATCTCACTGTGCCTGGTTGCAAAGAAGCTGTTACTTTGCTGCCATCTTGCTCCCCCACTGCCCTAACACAATTTCTTTATCCATTTATCCATTTCATCCATTGACAGACACTTAGGTTAATTCAAAATCTTGCCCATTGTCAATAGTGTGTGATATACATGTGAATGCAGATATCACTTTTGATACACTGAATTCCTTTCTCTGATAAATTTACCTAGCAGTGGGATTGTTAGATCATATTTCAGCTCTATTTTTAATTTTTGTGGAACCTTTCAAATATTCTTCATAGTGATTGTAATAATTTACATTCACATAAACAGTGTACAGGAGTTCCACTTTGTCCGTATCTTCACCAGCATGTCTTATTGCTTCTCTTTTTGAAAAAAGCCATTTTGACTTGGGTGAGATGGTATTTTATTATAGTTTGATATGCATTTCTCTGATGACTATTAAGGTTGAGTATTTTTTTATATACCTGTGGGCCATTTATATGTTTTATTTTGCAAAGTATCTATACGGATGCTTTGTTAGTTCTCACAACAGATATTTAATTTTTATTCACATTGACTTGTTGAAGTTCCTTATATATTCTGTTTATAAATAGTTTGTGAGGTGGGAAGTTTTCAAATACTTTCTCTACTTCTATGAGTTGTTTCTTCACTTGTTTGATTGTTTCCTTTGCTGTGCATAGGTTTTATAGTTTGATGTGATCCCATTGGTCTAATTTTTCTTTAATTGCCTGTACATTGTGGGTATTACTCAAGAAGTACTTACTCAGATCTATATACTGAGAAATTTCCCCAATGTTCCAATTCTAATGTTTTTTTAAAATCATTTTACAATTTCATTTCTTAGATTTACATCTTTAATCCATTTTGTTTAGATTTTGTAGATGGTTAGAAATAAAGGTTGTGTTTATTTCTTTCACATATGAATATCCAGTTTTCCACACCATTTATTGAAGAGACTATTCTTTCCCCAAAAGCACTTTCTTAGTAACGTTTTCAATAATAAGTTGGATGGATATATTTCTGGGCTCTCTATTCTGTTCTTTCGGTTGATATTCCTGTTTTTATGCTAGTACAATGCTTTTTTGGTTACTAGAGCTCTGCAGTATAATCTGATATCAGGTAATTTTATTACTCTAGTTTTGTTATTTTTGCTCTGGGTGATTTTTGCTATCCTGGTCCTTGTGTGCTACAGTATGAATTTTATTTTTTTATTTATGTGAAGAGTATTGTTTATATTTTGATGGAGACTATGTTGAATTTGTGCATTGCTTTGGGTAGTATGGAAATTTTAACTATATTGATTCTCACCATCCATAAGCATTGAAAATCTTTCCATTTGTGTCTTACTCAATTTCCTTTACCAATATTTTATAACTTTCATTGTAGAAATATTTTACTTCATTTATCAGGCTTAATTCTAGGTTTTATATTATTTGTAGGTAATATAAATGGGAAATTTTTCATGTTTTTTTTTTTTTTTTTTTTTTGCTGTTGGTTTATAGAAATGCTGCTTATATTTTGTGTTGATTTGGTATCTTGCAACTTTCACAAATTTGTTTATTACTTCTAAGTCTTTTGGGGGGATTCAGAGTGTTTTTTGTGTCGTTAGACATAAGATTGATCTTACCACCTGAAAACAAGTATAATTTGATAATTTCCTTTCCAATTTTTCTGTCCTTTATTTCTTCATTTTATCTGATGGCTTTTGTTTGAACTTCCACTACTATGTTGAGTAAAGGTAGGTAATAGTGCAATTATTTGGCTTGTTCCAAATCTTAGAGGAAAAGATTTTATATTTTTCCTTATTTGGAAGAAAATTGTAATATCATATATGGCTTTAATTTTGTTGAGTTTATTTCCTTCTATAACCCATTCTCTCAGAGGTTTTATTAGGAGATTATGTACAAGTTTATGAATGCTTTTTCAGCATTGATTGAAATCATTGTGTAGGGTTTTTTTTGTTGTTGTTGATATTATTGTCACATTGATTGATGTGCATATATTGAATCATCTTTGCATTCCATGGATGAATCCCACCTCATCAAGATGAATAATCTTTTTTTTTTAATTTCAAATTATTATGAACATACATACCATTATGTTATATTGTTCGCATTTGTAATATAAAGTTCATGTTGTAGTTATGAACTTCACCCAAGAATTTGCTTATTTATCCATACATAGTAACAGGTATGAAATTACAAAATTCTCTATTTTCCTCCCCTTTCTTAAATTTAAATGAGTTTTTCTCTCATGTGTGCACACTATTGCTAATCTACAAATTTCAACTAGTATTGAAAACATTGAATGATTGATTTTCCATTCCTATTAGGAGAATGTTCTAATACTACCAGGTTGTCACACAAGTTTAAAAAAACTTCATCTATTTTATCAATGAATAATATTCCATTAGATACATATATCACAGTTCGTTAATCCACTCATGTGTTGAAGAACATGTAGATGGGTTTCACATCATTGCAATTGTAAATTGAGTTACTATACATATTCAAGTTCATATAGTAAAATGATTTTTAATTTTTTATTTTGGGTAGATACCTAGTAATAGGATTGCAGTATCAAATGATAGGTGTTCTTTGTAGAATCTCCAAATACTTTTCTATAGAGGCTGTACTAGCTTGCAAATCCCCCAACAGTGCGGAAGTACATCCTTCTCTCTGCACCCATACCAGCATCTGTTGTTTTTGAACATTGTGATGTGGGACATTCTCACTGGAGTTAGGTGATATATTAAAGTGGTTTTGACTTGCATTTCTCTAATAGAGATAATGAACATTTTTTATGAGTTTCTTAATTATTTTTCTGTTCTCATAAAAAAAGTTTCTGTTCATGTCTCTTGCCCATTGATTGATTGTTTGTTCAATATTGTTTGTTCTTTTCTTGTTGATTTGCTCTTATTTGTAGGTTCTAGTTATTACCCCCCTTTCAGATTTACAGCATACAAATATCTTCTCCCATTCCAAAGGTATTCTCTTTGCTTTGTTGAATGTGTTCTTAGTAGAAACCTTTTACTGTAATCAGGTCCCATTTAATTATTTTTCATTGTTGCTATGATTGTTTGGGGGTTCTTCTTAATATATGGTTTTCCAAGATGGTTATTATTAATTGTTTGTCCCAATTTTTCTGCTACAATTTTCTTAGTTCTATGTTTTAGGTTTAAATATCCCATCTGTCATGAAGTAATTTTTGCTCAAAGCATCCCTAAATACTGCTGAACAGCTGGTGGAAAAATGAGCTGACACTTTTCTTTGGGGAGGCCTACAATGGGCCTGGAAAGTTCTCCATTCTAGAGTAAGCATTGACAAAATAAGCCAGCCTGACTGGGCATACAAATAGCCCTAGAACCTGCTGAGTGGCACTGAAAGCAGTAGACTGCTGTGCCACTTGGTTGACCCAGATTTCATCCTCCAGACCCTAACTGCCTTCTGTGAGCCAGCCAACCAACTCCAACCAGAATTTTTCTCAACTGCCATTCAGATACACCTAACCTTTTAGATTAGAGCTAAAAACATAAGTAGAAAACATACAAATATGCATGAGGAATAATCAGAAAACAAAACAAAACAAAAAAGCCCAAACAAGCAAAAAAAAAAAAAAAAAAAAAAAAAAACATCTGGCAACATGAAAATTCAGAGCAGATAAAGTCCCCAAGAGAAATACAATAGATATTAGAGATACAGGACAAAATCTCATTCAAAAATAAATTGTTAAAATGACAGATATAGAATTTAGAATATGAATGGCAAATAATATGAATTTAATTGAAGAAAAAGTGGAGATAGAAGTCCAAAAATTGTCTCAAGAAATCAATGAAACTAGAGACAAAGTCACCAAGGATCTAGATGTAATTGACAACAATGTTATGGAGCTTAAATAATTGAAATAAGCTTTCAGGGAGTTTTAAAACACAACAGAGAGTTTCAGCAACAAGATATATTATGAAGAAGAAAGAATCTCAGGACTCAAAAACAAGACTTTTGAGCTAAGCCCATTACTTAGAGGCAAAAAGAAGAGAGCCAATAGAGTAATGTCTTAGAGAGAGATGTGACTAAACAAATTATACAAACATAGAATTATAGGTATCCCTGAAGGAGAAGAAGAGAGTCCCAAAAGCATGGAAGCTCAAGCTGAAGAGAGTATAAGTAAGAATATCTCAAGCCTTGCCAAAGACCCATTATACTGGCACCCAATGGCTATTGAAGTTCAGGACAACTCAAAACAAAGCATCTCTTAGACACATTGTAATTAACCTGGCCAGGGTAAAAATAAAAGAGAAAATTCTGGAAACCACCAGAGAAAGTAGCAGCTAAATTACAAAGACAAATCTATTAGTATCAGCAGACTTTACAGTGGAAATTTTACAAGTCATATGAGAATGAGTTTCCACTTTCAATATTCCCCAAGAAACAATTGCTAGTCAAGGATTCAGTATCCTGCTAAACTAGTTGCATATTCAATGGTGAAATAAAATCTTTTACTGGCAAGAAAACATAAGAAAATTTACCACTACAAGACCAGGTCTGCAGGAAGTACTCAGACCAATACAGTGGACCAACAGCAGAGGAAAGACACCCAGAAACTAAAGGACAAAGTCTTGCTTTCATAATGGCTCAAGTTATAAAACTAGGCAAAACAAGTACACACAACAATACTAACTGAATTCCATCATAAGTATCCATTTTCCTCAATAAATCAGAATGTCTTGAATTTCCCTCTGATGAGTCACAGGCTGGATGACTGTATAAAAAGTACAGGACAAATATATACCATATTCAGGAAGCACATATAACTCCAAAGGACAAGATCACAACTTAGGGTAAAGGGTTGGAAAATTATGTTTCAGGTAAATTTAAACCAAAAGAAATGTACTTGCAATCCTTTTAGCAGTTATAATTAACTTTAAAGCAACAAAAGTAAGAAAAAAAGACAAAGATAGACATTATATACTAATCATGGGAACAATATGGCAAAGGAAATTTAAATCCCAAATGAAATATTTATGTACTCAACATTTATTTCTGAAGATTTACAAAGTGAACTCTATTTAAACAATACAATAATGTACAACTCCGTAACATCAGGACTTCAACACCTCACTGACAGAACTGGACAGATCCTCTGAGTGGAAACTAAAGAAGGAAACTGAGAGCTTAAACACAACTCTAAAATAAATGTGTTTAACAGATGTATATAAAACATTTGGCCCCAACAGTACTTAATATACATTCTTTTCATTAGTTTATGGATCATTGTCCAAGATTGATCATATCCTGGGACACAAATCAAACCTTCCCAAATGTAAAATAATAGAAAATACATCTTGTATCTTCCCAGACAACAGCAGAATAAAAGTGAAATTCAATTCCAAAAGAAGCACACATGCCCACACAAAGTTATGGAAACTATACAACTTTTTGCTAAATGATATCTGGGTCAGGGAGGAAATAAAGAAAAAAAAAATCAGATTCCTTGAACACAATAACAATGAAGGCAAAAGCTATCAAAACCTGTGGGATGCTGCAAAATTACTCCTATGGGTGAAATTTATTGCATTAAATGTCTATATCCAGAAGAATGAAGGAGCACAAAATAATGATCTAATGAATCATCTCAAGGAAATTGACAAGGAAGAGCAATCCAATCTTAAACCTAGTAGAAGAAAAGAAATAACTAAAATTAAATTAGAACTAAATAAAATTTAGAGCACATTAAAGCTCTTAAGTGGTTACTATATTTGTCACAAAATGAGCTGTTCCATGTACTGTTATGTCTATGTCTCTGTGGAGAGAAGAAATGCAGGGGTATTCTTTTTCCATCAACTTTCTTAGTAATTTAAAAAAAAAAAATGTGGAATTAGTAACATTTTCTATCTTATCTGTATGAACTGACATCAAAGAAAACAAAGATTAGTGTATAGTTGTAAAGAAAAAAATATTTTTATCTGTAATGATAAATAAAGGAATGATAAATATATTTTAGGTTAACATTATTTGAAAATTTAAAAGGCCAGAACTATTGCTTTCCCTTACTTTGGCATTTTCAAAACAGAATCGTATTTAATTTTAAATCATCCTCTGAATTATTTTTATATCATTACTATAACATTTCCTTTCTGAATGAAACTTCCCTCCCCAGATCCCATGATCTCCTCACTCCTTTAGTAACAACATGAGTGTAACACTTCAACATTTTTGTTTCAACTGTTAAAGATTAGGTATTTGATGGTTTATGTATGCCTTAATGATCAATTCTACCTTAGGCCTGGCATATTGATTATTGGGAAAAAAATTTATTTCTTAAAGATAATTCAAATACTTGCTATGTCAAAAATATCACACCGTATTTTCTGTCATTATTCACAACTCTAAATAAAATGAAACATGTTGATTTTTTTGAATAAAAAAATTATAAATGGCTTGATTTATACTAGACTATAAAATTTACTGAAACATTTATATTGATACCAGTTTGCTTAACATTTAAAATTTCATCACATTTTAAATAACAAAATATTTTGATTAGTGGGCAACACATAATTCCCCTATAGATTCAGCTGACTATAGATAAGAAATATTTTTAAGGGAAAAAATATGCTTCTTATAAATTTAGATTGCCTTCAGGCAGTGATGTGCAATATTAACCAAAATACCAGTGCAGGCTGGACATGGTGGCTCACCTCTATAACCTAGTACTCTGGGAAGCTGAGAAAGGAGGATCATTTGAGCCTAAAAGTTCAAGGCCTATGTAAGCAAGAGTGAGACCTTGTCTTTACTAAAAATAGGAAAATTAGGTAGGCAAATTGCTGGGAGACACAAATAGGGGGTTGGGAGTTGGACTCAGGAGGTGAGGGAGCTCATATAGAAAAAAACTGATGAGAGAATACTGCTGGAGTCTCAGAAAAAGCAGCCATAATAATTAAGTATGATGCATTCAGGAGTGCCCATTTTATCAGACACTGGACAGCAGTGTTGAGGCAAGAGTGGGCAAGCTCACTCCCACCAGCTAGTAGGGGAATTGTAACCCCTTCCTTATGTGAATCCTTCCCAGTTTGGAGAGCTTGCCTTAACGATCCTCAAAGTGGCTTCCTCTAGTGGCCAGGAAAATAACCTAGGAGCTCTTCTGAGACTTTGCAAAGCATTCCAGGATCCCACAACCTAACCACACCAAGCCTTGTTCTTCCATTCACTTCTGCTATGGGAGATAAAGCATCTGCCTGTTTGCTACAGGGCCACTCCCAAACCTGTAGAATTAAAATGCTCCATCTGAGAAATCAGAGCTTACCAAGGGCACAAAAAGAACATCTCTGTAGTTGGCTCTTTCTTGCAAGCATCAACAAGTGACAGGGAGAACAACTCTATAACACACTAAAGCACTTACCAACTCAAAAAGGGTGTGGTTGATTCTTAGAAGCTTCACCCACTATCTTTTGAGAATATCTAAATACAACACACAGTGGTGGGAAAGAGGTAAATACAGCAGGAGAGAAGCAACCTGAATGGACAATGCTTTTTAGAAAAGAAACAAAAGATACAGGCAGCTTGGTTTGTGTGAGATCTCTCTGCTCCACTGCAGAAGTCTGGGCTGATCAGAAAGTTGCCCAGAGTCTGTGCAGAGGCATTCCACCAGAGAACAAGTACAGCAAAGATCTGGTACCTGCCATCCCCAGGTTTCTCCCACAGACATCATTTGATCATCCTGGCATATGAAGTCAGGACTTATCACTACCTAATCATCCAGAAATGGCCTTTGAATCACCCTCACCAGGCCAGGGAAAGAACAGGTATTCTCCTATGTCCTGCCCTGTGCCTGGGTAACCATCATGCCTCCTCCCTGGCATGAAAGTCAAAAAGATGAGGAGCATAACAGGTACCACAGGCACCACCTGAGAAACCACATGTGACTGCCTCAGTGGGTTCTATTTGTGGAGGGAGAACCTTGGCTGACAAGGAACTCTGGCTCACCTATCCTAGATTGCTGAGATAAATTCCTGCCTAACCAACTGGGTATCATCAGTCCCAATGCTGTTGGAATAGCCACTCCCCCATGGATGGCTCAGCTCTAGAAAACTCCAGAGCCAACTCTGAAGCTCTAACTGTTCCCAAGTATGAGACTTTCCCCCTTGTAGCTCCAGAGTGACTCCTAGGCCTGTGATTCCATCCCTAAGACTCCAAAGTTACACCTGAACCCCAAGACCCCACTACCAAGTCTCACTACTACCTCTATGCTGGAAGAACATTATTAAGGTTTAACATTTTATTCACTAACCCTCATTTCTGCTCAAAAGTTTCTCATGAACTTTGTTAGAGAGAATTTTCAGCAAAAAATAATAGGTTTGCTATAATCCTAATAACCCAGAGCTGAGAGAAGAGGAGCCAGATGAGAAGAAACCAACAAAAGAACCCTGGAAACATAACAGATCAAAAATAGTTTTATACTCCCAAGGGAACACAATGAAGCTATAGAAGTGGACTCCACCTATAAGGAAATTGTTGTGAAATGACAGAAATGGAATTCAGAATATGGATGGAAAATAAAGTGTATATAATTAAAAAGAAAGTTGAAAACTTCCAAAAGAAGCCAAAAAAATCTTTTGTGAAATCAATGAAAAAACTGAAGAAATCACTAGAGATATAGAAAACATAAGAAAGAATATAATATAACTTAAATAAATGAAAGTGTCAGATAATTTCAAAACACAAAAGAAAGCCTGAATAACAGGCTAAAACAAGGAGAAGAAAGAATTTCAGAGCTTGAAGAATCTTGAGATAACAAGTTATTCCAAGAAGCAGAGAGAAGTATAAAACATTCTGAGCAATCACTGACAGAGATATGAGACTTTGTGAAGTGAACTAACATTTGAATTATACGTAGTTCAAGAAAGAGCTGAGAGCATGGAGAACCTATTTGAGAAAATTATTAAGGAAAACTTATCCCTAGTATTGCCAGAATTTAGACATATGAATTCAAGATGGATATCAAACATCAGGAGAATTTATAACAAAGAGGTCATCTTCAATACACATAGTAATCAACCTGGCCAGAATCAAAATAAAGAAGAAAATTCTGCATGCAGCAAGAATAATCATTAAATAAGCTATGGAGGAAAACCCATAAGTCTAAATAAAAACTTCTCAAACCTCTAAAAGTCAGAGGGATTGGGGCCCCACCTTCAATGTACTTATACAGATAAACTGCCACCTTAGAATTTTGGATTCTGATAAATTCTCAGCAGCACAAGGGACACTTTCCAACAGGTTCCAATGCATTAAAAAAAAAAAAAATCAAAATCATACCATGTATCTTCTCAGACCTCAAGGCAATAAAACTAGAAATCAATCACTAGAAAAACACTCAAATCTACAAAAAATTATGGAAATTGAATAACTTGCTGTGAATAATTCCTGGTTGAAGAATTAAGCTGAGATGGAATTCAAAATAGTTTTTGAATAGAATGACATAGGAGACACAAAATACCAAAGTCTATGAGCCATAGCAAAAGCAGTCTTCAGGGGGAAACTCATAGTCTTAAATATCTACATCAAAAAGATAGAACGAACACAATTTAAACACATAATATCGCATCTCAATGATCTAAAAAAAAAAAAAAAAAAGAAAGAAAGAAAGAAATAACCATACCCAAACACAGCAAAAGAAAACAAATAACATAGGTCAGAACTAAATAAATTGAAAAACAAACTAACAAAAAACTATGCAGGGGATTAATGAAACAAAACTTGACTCCTTAAAAAGAGAAACAATTTTGGGTGGTGCCTGTGGGCTCAAAGGGGTGGGGTGCCGGCCCCATATGCCGGAGGTGGTGGTTTCAAACCCAGCCCTGGCCAAAGACAGCAAAAAAAAAAAAAAAAAAAAAAAAAAAAAATGATGGGGGTAGTTGGTGAGACCTCTAAACAAAATAAACATCCGTTTTGCTAAATTAATACAAAAAAAAAAACAAATTCCCCAAAAAAAAGAAT
>CAUYPK010086292.1:0-18013 GCA_963574355.1 Loris lydekkerianus | reverse complement strand
GCGCCCAGTGACTTTGGCACAGAGAACCCAAGGCTCTAGCAGTCTCTGGCCAGGAGAAGGGCTCTGCGCAGAGGCAGGGAGGGCTCCAGAGGGCACACAGCTACCAGAGTCCCTGGTCAGATGGATGAGCTAGTGTGGAGGGGGGACGCAGGGTTGCATGGCTCCTGCAGTTCCTGGTGAGGGAATGTGGAGCCCTGGTGGGTGCGGGTCACTGGTAAGGGTTCTTGCACACCTCTTATGGAGGTCTGGGCGATGCCAAGCCCAGGAGTTTGAGGTTGCTATGAGCTGTGACGTCAGGACACTCTACCCAAGGCAACAGGCCAAGGCTCCAGTGTGCCAAAACCGTATCACTCTGCTCCTAAGGATTAAGGCTGTAAGGCAGTTCAGTCCCCACCTTTATGCTGCTCAGTCACTAGGTTACTTTGTCCCACCTGTTCCTTGCTCTGGGACCCTGAGGGCGGAGCTTGCTGGAGTAGTTTTTTCACACAATGGCTTTCGCTGAGACCAGCTCAGTGGCTCATTTTGGGGCCCCAGACAATGCCCAAAGTTCTCCACACTTTTGCTCAAGCTTTCCCCGAGGCAGCTCAACTGAGCGCCAATTCCAAGAACGCCAAAAAAGTTCACAGGTAAGGCCTTTCCAGTTTGTATCTCACTGCTGCTTGTACTAACGGTTGCCGGCGTGATTAGGTCGATCGAACACACACAGCCACTTGTCCATTTTCCACTGTTTTTGTCCTTCTCCTGGGGTCCAGAAGTCCCTTGCTGGCTCCCTGTATCCTCAAGGGGATGGTCATAGGCAGATTCCACCAGCTAGAGATGTCTGGAGTCTTGTCTCCCCAGACTCGCCTTGCCCAGTTGCAGGGAAGCTGTTACTCAGCCGTCATCTTTAATACAATCTGTTAATTTTGCTTCTGTGAACATGCTTATGTGTTTGCCAAGGTGCATGTGTGTGAGTATTTTAGTATTTCTGTAGGTTAGATTTCTAAATATGGAATTACTAACTCAGAGCATAAGCATGTAAAATTTTAATAGATATTACTGAACCATTGTCCAATAAAGTTGTGTTAGTTTACACTCCCATGTCCATTACAGTGGGCCCTACATATCCATGGATTGAAAATATTTGGGACAAAAAAGGATGGTTGTGTCTATAGTGGGCATATACAGGATTTTTGTCTTGTTATTATTCCCTAAACAATATGGTATAACAACTATTTACATAGCATTTGCATTATATTAGGTAGTATAAGTAACCTAGAGATGATTTGAAGTATATGGAAGGGTTTGGCGCCTGGAACTCAACGGCTACGGCGCCAGCCACATACCAGAGCTGTTGAGTTCAGACCCAGCCTGGGCCTGCCAAACAACAAGGACAACTACAAAAAAAAAAAAAAAGAGAGAGAAATAGCCAGGCGTTGTGGTGGACACATGTAGTCCTAACTACTTGGGAGGCTGAGGCAAGAGAATTGCTTCAACCCAAGAGTTGGGGTTTGCTGTGAGCTATGACTCCATTGCACTCTACCGAGGGCAACATAGTAAGACTCTGTCTTAAAAAAAAAAAAAAAAAAAAATATATATATATATATATATATATATATATATATATATATAATTTTTAATGTATATGTAAAATAAAGTATATGCTAGAATGTGTATAGGTTAAATGCAATTACTATACCATTTTATATAAGGAACTTGAATTTATGTGGATTTTGGTATCTATAAGAAGGTCCTGGAACCAATCCCCCATGGATGCCAAGGCATGACTGGTATGAGATGTTGTCTTCTTCACATTCTTGCCAGAGCCAATTATCACTAGTCTTGATCTTTACCAAACTTATATATTGATCATTTTGTTAAATGCCCATCTTTCTGAGCTTTTAGGTCTCTTGAGAGTCAGGTGCCTACTTGTCCCTTCTGATACATGGACACATATCTTTTTTTTTTTTATTTTAGTGGAAAATTCAAATAGTGTAGGAGAGTTATAATGGGAAAACCCCTCACCCTGCCTTAGTAGTTTATAGGTTGTCCCAGTTAGGAGTTTGAGTTTTTAGGTTTTTTTTGAGACAAAGTCTCACTTGTTACCCTCGGTAGAGTGCCGTGGCATCATAGCACAGCAACCTCAAACTCTTGGGCTCAAGTAATTCTTTTACCTCAGCCTCCTGAATAGCTAGACCTACAGGCCCTTGCCATAACACTGGCTATTTTTTAGACACAGGGTCTTGCTCTTGCTCAGGCTGGTCTCAAATTCATGAGCTCTAGCAATCCATCTGTCTCGGCCTCACAGAGTGCTAGGATTATAAGTGTGAGCCACCGCGCCCAGCCCTAGCATTTTGAGCAGAGTGAATTGTGTCCTTCAGTGAATATTTCTCTATGTCTCTACTGGGTTTCCAGAGCCAGGAGCACAGTAGGGCCCTGGTTTAGAAATGGAATTATGACATCTGCTACATCCTATTTGACTTAATTCAAAAGCTAGTTCACACTGTTAATTGAACAGCTGTAGATTCATAATCTAATATATATAATATATTCTAAGCATATTTACATATACATAGGAGCTGTCTAGTAATTTTTGATATAATTACACTTAAGAATTTCCTGATCTATATCACAGTGTTTAATATATTTATAATTGGTTTTCAGTCCATGCTGAGAAGCAAAGTCATAGTAGCTTTTCTTCTGTGCACAGGTTGTAGTTATTCATGGGTAATGGGGGCAATGGCATACCATTTTTAACACCTGTATGTGTTAGAGTTCAACTGTTATTGATCTATTTATATTTATATTAATTGTTAAAATAATTAACTAGCAGAGAACTTTACTTTTAAGAACTCTGTCTCACTTTATCGCCCACGGTGGAGTGCCGTGGCATTGCAGCTCACAGCAACCTCCAGCTCTTGGGGCTTAGGTGATTCTCTTGCTCAGCCTCCTGAGTAGCTGGGACTACAGGTGCCCACCACAACACCCAGCTATTTTTTTGTTGCAGTTTGCCTGGGGCCGGGTTTGAACCCACCACCCTTGGTATATGAGGCCTGTGCCCTACTCACTGAGCCACAGGCACCACCCTACTTTTAAGAACCTTAACCAGTATAGGAAGGCCTTAAAATAAGTTCTCTGCCTAAAGAAAGTCAAAGTGATAATATATTTATGCATATTCCATGTGTTTAATAATAGTTGTGTACAAATGTAGAAAGTGTTGTGTACAAATGCTATACATGTTTTACATCATTTTACCTTTACAACAAACACTAAAGTAGGTACTGATATCATCCTCAATTTAAGTATAATTAAAGGGAGGCTCAGAGAGGTTAAGTTAACTTGCTCGTGTTTACTCAGTAAATAAGGTGATGATCGTGCTTGGAATGCAAATCTTTATGTGTATTCTCTGCTTCACGTAGGACGCTTCATTTGGATACAGTACAGTTTTGGCATATCTTATGTCCAAACTTCTATCTTATATCTAACTTATATCTTAAGTCCAAACTTCATCACTTCCATTTTAGAGTGTGAATTATTTCATGTATTGCTTCTATTAAAAAATCATTTATACCTTGTGCCTATTGGAACTTTCTGACAGAAAATGAATATTATAGATTGGAAAAGATGGGAATATATATATATATGTATGTATGTGTATGTATATATATATATATATGATGGGATTATATATTTATATATATATAAAGTATGGTTTGAAATAGAGGTTTGGGAGTTAGCTGCTTGGATAAAGTCTGAATCTCTGATTTAGTTGCAGGAAAGTGGCTATTGAGTGAGAAATATTATCTGAGAAAAATTTAAAAATCTGAGATGTTTAAACTAGAAGAGCTTCTTAACAGGTAGAGTGTGTGGATGAATGGGAACAAGGGCTTATTGGGCCCTAGAATAGCATAAGCAAACACATAGAAGCTGGGGCTTATGAAGGGAACTAGTAGGTAAGCAAGGATGGAATGGATGGTACTTTTAGGAAGACTGGAAGATCAGATTAGATAGGGTCACTGTAATCGTAAAACCTTGTTATTAACTATCACTAAAAATGGAGAGATTTGAGTAAAGACCAAGGTGCTTTAAACATTAAAATTGCATGTTAACTTGACTGACTATGCCTGAAGAATGAAAAAGCCATTGTGATTGTTTTCATCACCTAATAAAGCATTTTTAAAAGTTATGAATGTTCTTTTATGGGCAGATATAGTATTTGCATCTGTTAACATTTCCACTGAGTTTGTTTGACACATAGTTTTATGTGTAGATAATTTTATTTACTAAGACCTGTATTCCTTTGTTTTGTCAATTTTGCCAATCTTTAATGGAAAAAAATACTTTTAATTTCTCTTTCTCTCCTACCTCTTAGTGATTATATAGATCAATATCTTTAGATTGAACCCATTGTATGCATTAAACAATATGTAAGGCATTAAACATAGTGACCTTGATCTTTATTTTTATTCCCCACAAATGTGATCACAATGATTTCCCTCTGTGGCAAACAAGGCTATTCCATGGGTGAGATTTTTTTTAACTCTCAGAAATAGAGATGATACAATTATTTTGTTGTTGTTTCAGCTAATCTTAGGATGTTTAAACTAGCATTTTGTGAGGAATATAATGTATGAAGTATAGTCAGAATATTGTGTGTTTAAAATATTATAATATCCCCTTATCCTGTTCCTGATGTATTAAAATACATGGGATTGGTATAATACATGATTGTTTTTTAATATATAATTATTTTAAATATTGGAATTAAAATTTTTTATATCCTTTGAAGTGATTAAAGAGCTCTTGGGATCTAGAAAGATTTGGTTTGGAATCACTTTTCTTTAGAATCAATTATTTAAATAGGTATCTCAAAGAC
This sequence comes from Loris lydekkerianus, assembly GCA_963574355.1. NCBI lineage: Eukaryota > Metazoa > Chordata > Mammalia > Primates > Lorisidae > Loris > Loris lydekkerianus. Next base: position 13,158 of record CAUYPK010086292.1, on the reverse strand, counting down.
AAATTCAAGGGCTTCTTGCTGTGATTAACACATCATGAAAGAAAAAATAATCTTAATTTGCTTGTCAACCTGTCAGTTTTGAGGTTTGGGAAATAGGTTAATGGCTGCCAAATTAGAATTTGGTGTAGGCTTTCAACAGTCTCATTTCAGAAGTGTAATTTTTTTTTTTTTTTTTTTTTTTTTGAGACAGATCTCACTAGGTTGCCCACGGTCAAGTGCTGTGGCATCATAGCTCACAGAACCTCAAATCATGCTTAAGTGATTCTCTTTCCTTAGCCTCCCAGTAGCTGGGACTATAGATGCCCAGCTATTTTTTTGTTGCAGTTGGCCCTGGCCAGGTTCAACCCCACCAGCCCTGGTGTATGTGGCTGGTGCCGTAACCACTGTGCTACAGGCACCGAGCTAGAAGTGTAATGTTCTAATGATCAGTTTATTTTGTATTTTGCTGAGATTCAGAAATCTGATTTACTTTGTTCTGAATTCTCAGTGAAGGATTGTTACCATTTGGAAGCATATTTAAAGAAAGTATAATAATTCTAGCTGTGTTTTCTATGTTTTGTAATGTTCTGAATACATTTTCTCATTCCCACCTTCTTTACTTCTGTCCTTCATGAACTTATCTCTGTTTCTGTGTAGAGAGATATACTTTTTTTTCTCCTCTTTTCCTTGTGAGCTGACCTTAAAAAAAAAAAAAAAATTATTATACAATAAATGTGTCTGGAATGTTAGTTGGAAGATAGAAAAGTCCTGGCAAATTTGTAACATTTGTGAGACCTCCAGGTAATATTTTGGAAAGTTTCATTCCAGTTTACATGTAAGATTTCTTTCTTGTAAAAACATTTACCACTTTGCTATGCATTTTCCTTTAGTGTATGAATAAAACTTTATATTTTCTCCATTCAATGGCACAACTTTAAAAATTCTAACAACTGAAATATGTCATTCTTTAGGAAGCCAGAAAGTTTATATAAATAAATAAATTTGTATTGAACAGGCATATAAAGACTAAGTTCATGTACTCTAAGAAACAACTAAATTGTCAGTGGCAAAAGTGAATAAGTCATAGGTTTCCCTATTTCTAGTGACTCCCACTGCAGTTCATCCTACACACAGCTGTTAGATCATCAGAGCTGTGATAATAATGTCCCTAAACAATATTTTTATCAAATCCTTTAATATTGCATTTTGTCTTAAGAAAACTCCTTATTCCAGTGTTCAGGGCTCCTTCTTTATAGCTCAATTTATGTTGCATTTCTCCACATGTTCCTTTGTTTGCTTTTTGTTACCTTCTATGGGCCTGAACTATATATAAATTTGCTGCAGTACCTGTTCCTCCTCCTCCTCCTCTTGTCTTTTCATTCTGATTACCACCCTCACTCATAAATGCCTCCTTAGCAACTGATTATGTCTAACTGTATTTTCCACAGCCTCTCAGGATTTTGATACTTAATTCATACCCTCTTAATATTCTCAGTTTAGGGTTGCTCTCCATATTATTTAATGGATGTGCAATCTTTCAGAGACAGGTGCCAAGTAAATCTTATAGAGTAAATGATTTGCTGACTGGGCACGATGGCTTATGCCTATAATTCCAGCACTTTGGGAGCCCGAGGTGGAAATAGTGCTTGAGGCCATGAGTTTGAAACCAGCCTGAGCAAGAGGGAGACCCTGTCTATAAAAAAAAAAAAAAAAAGAAAAGAAAGAAAAATCACCCAAATGGGGGGACCCATGCCTGTAGTCCCAGCTACTCGGGAGGTTGAGACAGGAGGTATGCTTGAGGTTTGGTCGTAGTGAGTTTGGTTAATGCCAAGTGAGACTCTGTCAAATGAATGAGTGAGTGAGTGAGTGAGTGAATGAATGAATAGTAAATAAATAAATTGACTTAATGGTGGAGTTAGAGTGGAAATTGGCTCTGTGTATTCTAATTGCTTCAGTAAGTTAACATAGAACTAATGGGAGTGATGTCATAGAAAATGATAGAGTAGAAAGCTCTAGGAAGCTCTTCACCAAAACAACTACAAGGTGGTATGAAGTGTCTGACACAACTATTTTGGAACTCTAGAATCTAGTAGAACACTTGCTGCATTCAAGGGAATACTTGATGAAGAAAGAGGCTGGTAGATTTTGAAGACTTTCATTATTTTGGTGTTTTGCATAGTGGGTACTTTCTTTGTCCAATCCTGTAGCAGCCAAGGGATGCTGCTACAGATGTGACTTGCTGTTCCCAGGGTGGGCAGTAGGGACCTTTGAAAATTGGAGTTGGTGTGTTATGATTGCTATTTTTGAATGCTGAGACTCTGGCACAGAGGCTGGTCATTGTTTTCAACCCCCCACTGGATAAGGTAGCAAGGGGATTTAAAGAGACAGAATACCTCCCTCCCATCCTCATTGCCCCAAACTCCTTTCTTTCTTGCTTTATTTTATTCTTTTTTTGGGGGGGAGACAGTCTCATTTTCTCACCCTTGGTAGAGTACAATGGCATCACAGTTCACAGCTACCTCAAACTCTTGAGCTCAAGTTATTCTCTTGCCTCAGCCTCTCAGATACCTGGGACTACAGGCACCCCCCGCAGTGCCTGGCTATTTTTAGAAATGAGGTCTTGCTCTGGCTCAGGCTGGTCTTGAACCTGCGAGCATAGGGAATCCACCTTCTTTGGCCTTCTAGATTGCTAGGATTACAGGTGTGAGCCACCACGCCTGGCCTTATTTATTTTGTTTTTAAGAGATAGGGTCTCAGTATGTTACCTAGGCTGGACTTGAACCTCCTGGACTCAAGCAATCCTTCTGCTTTAGCTTCCCATATGGCTGGGAGGTGGTACCAGGGTATCAGGCTCCCATGTCTTTTCTTATTGGATCTAGGCATTTAAGAAAATCTCTATTAGGTCATCAAACGCCTGCAGAAATAACAAAAGAAAGACTTTAATGACCATATATAGCAAGGAATATAATTCTTACAAAAAAATAGGATGCAAAAGTCAGTAAAGAAGTGGCTGACTACTTCCTTAAGCAACAACGGCAATCTCTGTGGAGAGAGGAGTGTCTGACTTCCAGAGTTAACATATTACAGTATTCAAAATGTTCAGAAAAAATGAACAAGCCTACAAAATTAAAACATAGAAAAATACTGGAAATTAGGCCAGGCACAGTGGCTCATGCCTTTTATCCCAGTACTCTGGGTGGTTGGGGCAGGTGGATTGCTTCAGTTCATGAGTTCGAGACCAGTCTGAGCAAAAGTGAGACCCCATCTCTTAAAAAAAAGAGAAACAAGCCAGGTGTTGTGGCACTCACCTGTAGTGCTTCAGGAGGCTGAGGCAAGAGAACCACTTGAGCCCAGAAGTTTGAGGTTGCTTTGAGCTATGAGGCCACGGGTACTCTACTGAGGGCAAAAGTGAGATTATGTCTCAAAAAAAAAAGAAAGAAAGAAAAGAACAGAAGAAACAAAGTAGCCCTCTTGAAATTATGACCCATTCATAGTTAATGGTGAAAGGTGTGGGTCCAGTTTCAGTCTTCTAACAGGTCGCCAGCCAGTTCACCCAGCACCATTTGTTAAATAGGGAATCTTTTCCCCACTGAATGCTTTTGATTGGCTTGTCAAAGATCAAATAACAGTTAAGTAGCTGGATTCATCTCTTGGTTCTCTATTCTGTTTCGTACAGCTACCGCTCTGTTTTTGTGCCAGTACCATCCTCTTTTGATCACTATTGATTTATAGTATAGTGTGAGGTCTGGTAGCATAATTCCTCCTGCTTTGTTTTTATTTCTGAATAATGTCTTGGCTATTCGAGGTTTTTTCTGATTCCATATAAAATGAGATGTTTTTTTGAGATCTTTAAAATATGACAGTGGAGATTTAATAGGGATTGCATTAAAATTGTATATTGTTTTGGGTAGTATGGACATTTTAACAATGTTGATTCTTCCCAGCCATGAGCATGGTATGTTTTTCCATTTGTTAACATCTTCAGCTATTTCTTAACTAAGATAGACTCTCATTGGATTAAAGATTTAAACTTAAGACATGAAACTATAAAAATACTGGAAGAAAGTGCAGGGAAAACTCCTGAAGAAATCGGTCTGGGTGAGTATTTTATGAGGAGGACCCTCCACCCCCACCCCCAGCAATTGCAGCAGCATCAAAAATACACTACTAGGACCTGATCAAACTAAAAAGCTTCTGCACAGCCAAAAACACAGTAAGTAAAGCAAGCAGACAGCCCTCAGAATGGGAGAAGATATTTGCAGGTTATGTCTCCGAGAAAGGTTTAATAACCAGAATCCACAGAGAACTCAAACGTATTAGCAAGAAAAGAACAAGTGATCCCATCTCAGGCTTGGAAAGGGACTTGAAGAGAAACTTCTCTGAAGAAGATAGGCGCATGGCCTACAGACATATGAAAACATGCTCATCATCCTTAATCATCAGAGAAATGCAAAGCAAAACTACTTTGAGATATCATCTAACCCCAGTAATATTAGCCCACATCACAAAATCCCAAAACCAGACATGTTGGCGTGGATGTGGAGAAAAGGGAACACTTCTACACTGCTGGTGGGAATGCAAAGTAATACGTTCCTTTTGGAAAGATGTTTGGAGAACACTTAAGAGATCTAAAAATAGACCTGCCATTCAATCCTACAATTCCTCTACTACTACTGGTATATACCTACAATTCTTCTACTTCTACTGGTATATACCCCAGAAGACCAAAAATCACATTATAACAAAGATATTTGTACCAGAATGTTTATTGCAGCCCAATTCATAATTGCTAAATCATGGAAGAAGCCCAAGTGCCCATCAACCCATGAATGGATCAATAAATTGTGGTATATGTACACCATGGAATATTATGCAGTCTTAAAGAAAGACATAGACTTTACCTCTTTCAGGTTTACATGGATGGAGCTAGAACATATTCTTCATAGCAGAGTATCTCAAGAATGGAAGAAAAAGCATCCAATGTACTCAGCCCTACTATGAAACTAACTTATAGCTTTCATACGAAAGCTATAACCCAATTATACCTAAGAATATGGGGAAAGGGAAAGGGAGAGGAGGGAGGTAGATGGGTGGAGGGAGGATAATTGGTGGGACCACACCTACGGTGCATCTTACAAGGGTACATACGAAACTTACTAAATGTAGCATATAAATGTCCCAACACAATAACTAAGAAAATGCCAGGAAGGCTATGTTAGTATATAAAGCCAGTGTATGGTGCCCCATGATTGCATAAATGTACATAGCTATGATTAAATAAAAATAAAAAAAAATCCAGTCCCATTAGTGCTCCTATTATACAGGGGAAATAACCTTTATACTTTGCAGGTAATCTTGCATTTGAGCTTTTGCTACCTTTTTTTTTTTTACAGTTTTGTGTGTTTTTAAATTGGGAATTGACAGTGAAGACCTGAGTCTTAATAAGTAAGCCAACTGCTATGTTAACTAAGAAATTCCTATAGTATGTTTTAAAATTTTGTCTGTAGTATTAAAGTGATTTTTAATGCATTTTAAATCACAAGATATATGTGATTTATCATAAGGCATATGCCACCATACCAGGCTATTTTCTTCTATTTTTAATAGAAATGGGGTCTCTTTCTTAGGTTGGTCTTGAATTGACATCAAGTGATCCCCAGCTTCTTAAAGTGCTAGGATTACAGGTGTGAGACACTGTGCCCGACCTCTGCTTTGACTTTTTTTCTTCTATTTTCTTTATTTCTTATGATGAATTAGGTCTTATGGGGACCCCTAATTATTCACTCTTTTCTGTGATGTTCATGGCTTATGAGCACCAATTTCAGAAATAGGTTTTGTGTCCAAACCTAAGTACAACATGTAACAATAGTCATTTTTAAGGAGATATATCCTTTTCAGATAAAACTGGGCAAGTATTGTTTTATGTAAGTAGAATCTACTAAAAACAAACAAAGGTACTGTGTGGAAAATAATGGTATATGTAATAAAGATTTAGAAACTTGATTTTTATGTCTATGAATCTTTGACTGGTGTAGTCCCCTACTCACCTATCATCATACTATAGAAAGCACTGCACTGGGAGCAGATAATACTAGATTCAAATTCTCTCACCTACTGTGGGACCTCGGACAAATTGCTCATCTTCAATATCATCTGTAAAACAGGCACAGTATCTGCTACATAGATTTATTGAGAGGATTGAATAAGATTAAAGTTTTAAAAGCTTGACAAATATTTAGTACTCAGTAAATGTTAGCTTTTCTTTCTTCTCTTCATTCCTTTTCTCCTGGTATGTGTCACTTGAGGCCTGTTCCATAGACCTGGGGTATTAGTGGTATTAGGATGAATATTGTAACTAAACAGTGTTAAGATATACTTACATATTTTTTAGTTAAAACCTCTTCAGAAAATTATTGAGCCATCCATGTTTATGACTACTGCACCACCTCCAGAAAGAACAGATCCCATGACGTAAGTATTTTAAGTCTCATTAATATGGTCAGATCATGTGGCATTTAAAAAACTCAATCCACTTGATGGAGCATTTTGGTTATTTTAAGAAGTCCCCAGGACATGGCCAGATTGGGCTAGACTTCTAAGTCGAAAAGAGCAGTGAACTGTTTTGCCTTGTAAGGTGGGAGAAATATTGAATTTCTACATATAGCCTTTCAGAAAGAGGAGGTGAGGAGCTCTGAAGATAAAAAGTGAGAGGGAATACCAAATTCATGGCTGACAGAGGGAAGGGAAAGTTAACCTGATGAGGAACATTGGCCAGAGAGATACTCATTTGGGGAAAAAAGGTGAGAGACTTTTTTTTTTCTTCTGCAGTTTTTGGCCCGGTCTGGGTTTGAACCCACCACCTCTGGCATATGGGGCCAGCACCCTACTCCTTTGAGTCACAGGCACTGCCTGGTGAGAGACTTTTAAGATCAGTGGCTAATAGTTGTCAGTTTTCTGCTCGACAGTCTGGAAGTATAATCTCTACCTCTGCAGCCCCAGTTGTTACTTCCAAATAATCAGTAAAAAGTCTGTGGTAAGGGCTAGGCATGGTGACTCATACATGTAATCCTAGCACACTGGAATCCTAGGTCAAGGCAGGTGGATCACCTGAGTTGAAGAATTCGAGACCAGCCTGAGCAAGAGCAAGGCCCTGTCTCTACTAAAAATAGAAAAACAAACAAACAAACAAAAACTAGCCAGGTATTGTGGTAGATGCCTGTAGTCCCAGCTATTTAGGAGGCTGAGATAAGAGATTCACTTAAACCCAAGAGTTTGAGGTTGCTGTGAGCTATGACGCCATGGCACTCTACCTCAGTGAAATTTCTAGGACTCCACTGATGTGGATGGTGTGAGATGTACCTTTTATGTTAAGGGTGAGTTATTGGATGTGGCTTTTCCTACAACAAATGAAATATAACCCTTAGAGGACCACTTTAGATATTGAATGTAACCTATTCCTAATTTGGGTGTGTTACTTTGGCCCATTCATTTACTGAATGACTCAAAAGGTTGCTAGTTTTGAGTGAAGCCCAGAATAAGAGAAGGCTCTACAACAGGTCCAGACTGCCACTTAGGCCCTGTGATTCAACAGCTCTAATCTGCCTGACGTATATCAATGGCAGGAGAAATACTGTTTGGGGCCTTTGGAGGTGAATCGCAATGCCGGCCCTTAAGATTTTGGAACAAAACCTTGCCATCTTCCTTAGATAACTAACTACTCTGCTTTTGAGAAACAGTTTGGGCTTGCTACTTAGTGGAGACTGAATGCTTAATGATGGGCCACCAAGTTACCATGCAACCTGAGTTGTCCATCATGAACTGGGTGTTACCTGACCTACTAAGCTGTAAAACTGAGCAAGCACAGCAATATATCAAATGGAAATCATATTATGTGATCAAGCCTGATCTTTCTTTGAATACAGATTTGCCTTTCCTGCACACAATGCTTCTGCTAAACTATCATCCATGGACTTAAAGAATATTTAATCATTATCATAGTATTTCACACAGCATTTCTTCTAACTAAGGAACTCACTTCATAACCAAGTGAAGCAGTGGGCCCATGATCATGGAATTCATTGGTCTCACCATCTTTTCCACCATTCTGAAGCAACTGGACAGAAGTGTGGAATGGCCTTTTAAATACTGTTATAGTTCCAGCTAGGTGGCACTTGGAGAGTTGGGGCAAAGTTGTATATGCTCTGAATTAGTGACCAATATATTGTGCTTTTCCCTTATAACCAGGGGTTCATAAGTCAAGAGGTGGAAATGGGAGTTGCACCACTCAATATTACCCCTAATGATCTACAGGGCATCCCAAAAGTTGCCCATAATGTTGCCATATAGAGAGAAAATAGAATATTGTAGCTAAATTATGTACAAAAATATTCATTACAAAATTTTACAAAATATTCTATTCCTATGCACAACAACAAATTCCTATGCACACTGCACATATCTTATTTAGAATTAAAAATCAAAACAGGAACAAATATAATCACACCGCTTCATGTGGCCCGCGGGCCGCAGTTTGAGGACCCCTGCTAGACACTTAAGGAATGAAGGTTTGGATCACGCCACCAGGTGAGATTAATGCTGAAGGCAAAGGAAATAGAGAGTAGGGTGGTGGGAGAAGGTAGTTATAAATACAAGCTATGACCAGTTCCAGAAACAAGGACTATAATTCTGAGTATTTTCTCCTTATTTTGTTATGAATATATTCATGTATCTGTATATACATGCAGAGATTTTTGTTTTCTTCCCTCTCTTATCCTCTTGTGTTAACATAAGATATACTGACTTTATATCATAGTATTTAAGTATTGTTAACTTTACAACATAGTATTTACATTTTGAGATATTAAGGAGAAGAGTAAACATCATTGAACAACTTTATCATTTTCTGGGATAGTTGCAGGATAGTTGTATCACATTAGGTAGAAATGGTGAGTTCTATTTTGGACGTGTTGAGTTTAAGGTACTTAGCACTATGCATAGTAAAGAATAGTGTTTTAAGAATATGAACTTCATAGTCAAAGAGACTGTGTTCAAATGATAGCTCTGCCATTTACCAGCTATAAGACCTTGGGAGAAGTGGTTTGGCCCTTTAACCCTAGCTTTCTTATATTTAAACTGGGATCTCATAATTCTTGTTCCATAGGTTTGCTGTGAGATAATATACATGAGATAATGTAAAAGTGAATGGGATAATGAACACAGTGCCTGGAACAAAATATATTCCAAAGAATTACTAGATTTTAAAAAGTGAAATACTTATGAGATAGAGATTTGAGTCTAAAAGTTGGGAGAAAGGTCTGGGTTCAAATACTTTCTACTTAGCTGGGCACCGTGGCTCACACCTGTAATCCTAGCACTCTGGGAAGCTGAGCTCAAGAGTTCAATACCAGCCTGAGCAAGAGTGAGACTCCCTCACTACTAAAAATGGAAAAATTAGCCAGGCAATATGGCAGGTGCCTATAGTCCCAGCTATTCAGGAGACTGAGGTAGGAGGATCACTTGAGCCTAAGAGTTTGGTGTTACTGTGAGCTATGATGCCATGGCACTCTACCCAGGGTGACCGTGAGACTCTTGACTCAAAAAATACTTTCTACTCCTCATTAGAATGTCAGGTTTCCTCTCCTATCCCACCCTGCTGCCCATGATCTTAGTAGTGAAGATAAATCAAGAAAGTAATTCTCTCTGGATTTCTGACTCTTGTCTCCTTTCTACCTCTTTCTTCTAATGGCCCAAGGTGGATAGATAAGCTGAGAGAAGTGTTCAAAAGTGATAGTTGCTAGTGATTTTAGAAGTGGACTTTTGTATCATTTCAATATTTAATTTTACTACTATTTGTAGAAATGTTATTATGCCACAGCCTGTAGAGTATCCAGCGTTCTTATCTCCAGACCTGAATGTTACTGTTGGGACACCAACTGTGCAGTCCCCCAACCCACCACCTGCAGTAAAACTCGAAAAACTTCAACAACCACCTCGGGAAAGGTAAACAAACAACAGCAACAACAAAAACACAAAACAACATAAGTTTTCATGTTATACATTCTTTTTATAATGTTGGTTTCTCCCTTTCTCCCTCTGAAGCATGGGCTTGCTGTTAGTCCAGAAACTTTCTTTATGGTGCTATTACATGAGTAGATTATTCTTAATTTTTGCTTATCGAATTTAGGTATTTTGTTTGACAAAGTTAGTGTTATGGCAAAAAATAAGGTGAAAAGTCATTTGTAAGGGAGAAAACATAATACTTGCTCTATTTTCTCATTCAACAAGCATAGAACACTTAGGCTTTTTTCTATATTTCTCATCCTTTTTTCTCTACACTTCAGTATAGATATTTTCTTCTGATTTATATTCTAGTTTACTGGTTCTTTCTTCTTTGTTTCTAATATGCTGTTAAACCAAATAAAACTTAATTTTATTTCTCAGTTACAGAATTTCCCTTTGTTTTTATAGTTTCTACTTCTCTGCCAAAATCCATGGCCTTGTCTTTTAACTCTTTGGATATATTAATCATCATTCTACCCAGTTCAGACTGCTATAGGAAATGCCATAAACTAGATGGCTTAAGCAACACACGTTTATTTCTCACAGTTCTGGATGCTGGGAAGTAAAGGTCTGTCTGCTGGCTGATTTGCTTTCTGCTGAGGGCCCTTTTCCTGGTTTGCATAGAGCTGCCTTTTTGCTGTATGCTTACCTTATGTAGAGAGATTGTCTATGTCATATCTGTTGTCATAAGGGCACTGATCCCATTCATGAAGGTTCTACCCTCCTGACCCAATTACCTTCCAAAGTCCCCACTCCAAACATCATCACATAGAGGGGGTAAGACTTCAACATATGAATTCTGGGATACACAAACATTTGTCCATAGCAGTTTTTGCTAGTCCAAGTCTGATCACCACATTTTCTGCATCTCCTGTAAGTTTCTTTCTCTTACTGTTGTTTTTTCTCTTGGTTTTCAGTAAAATATTACATTCTCATATCCCTGGTTGCTTCAATTGAATGCCAGACATTGAATTTGAAAATTTGTAGAACTAATTTGACACTCTTGGTTATAAATTTGTATGTATAGCAAAGGCATACATTTGCATCTGGCGGCCAGCTATGCTTAGAGCACTAGCAATTCTCGGTCACTTTAATTCAACTGAAATTGGGATTTGAAATGATTTGAAGCTGGCCTTAGTTCTGAGGAGCAAGAGGTAAGGAATAGAACTTACCTTAGTTCTAGGTTTCTGGTTTATTGTTACTCCTAATGTCAGGATTGGAACTGGTACGAAACACAAGAGATGCACTTAATTCTCTTATAGCCTTTTGGGAGTCCCAACTGAAAGTCTGGGTGTTTACCAGGGTTTCTTACCCTGGGAAAGCCCTGACCTCTGGCTTTTGTTCCCTTGCTCTTGTATGTCTATCTCAAAGCCTCTGCTCAGATTCTTACCCTCTTGACCACCTCAAAGTACAGATGCTTTGAAGGAAAAATGTGGACCAAATGATAGATTGCTTCCGGACTTCCTTTATATCAGAATCTTGGATCTACAAATCTTCACCACCTTTATAACTCACTGATACTATCAAACAAAATTTTAAAAATTATTTTGTCCAGCTTTTATAAATATGCACTGAGATGACTGATCTGAAATAATTTCATCTGGAAGCAGAACTGCTGACCATTTAAAAAATAAGTGGGTGTATGTGTTTACTCAGATTCATAAATTAATTCATAAACATAAGCTGAATGACAAAGGAACCCTTTTTTCCTTTAGTCTGATGTTTTATTAATTCAACAAACATTTATTAAATACCTGGTATATGTCAGGCACTAGTCTAGGTACCACATATACAATGGTGATTTTAAAAAACAGCACTTTTCAGTGGAGAGAGCAAGATGGTGGCTGAGTAACAGCTTCCTTGCATCTGGGCACTGTGAGTCTGGGGAGATAAGACTCCAGGCATCTCTGGCTGGTGGAATCTGCCTATAATCATCCCTTTGAGAATACATGGAGTCAGCGAGAGACTTCTGGACCCCAAGAGGAGGAAAAAAACAGTGGAAAACTGGCAAGTAATTGCCTGTGTTCAATCGGTCTAATCCCGCCGACAGCTGTAAGTGCAGTAGCAGCGAGACTGCAAACCGGAAAGGCCTTACCTGTGAACTGTTTTGGTGTTTTTGGACTTGGCACTCAGTTGAACTGCCTTGAGGAGAGCTTCTGCAGGAATGCGGAGGGCGTTGTCTGGGGCCTCAGACTGAGCCACTGAGCCGGACGGACGGAGCTAATAGTGTTTGGCTGTGGGCTGCAGGGAACCATTGTGAGAGAACTGCCCCAACAAGGTCCACCCTCAGGGTTGCAGAGCAAGGACCAGGCAGGAGCTAGTAACCTAGTGACTGAGCAGCCTAAAGGTGGGGTCTGAGCTGCCTTACAGCCCTAACCCTCAGAGGGCAGAGTGAGACAGGTTTTGGCACACTGTGTAAGTGAATAGCCACTTCAGCAGTGATTCCAGCAACAAGCACTTTCCTGGGAAAGCTTCTGCTTAGCAAGTTTAGAAGCTTAAAGTGCCTTTTAAGAGGGTTGAAGAGAGACTTAGGGTGTCTACCCTGTGAGGTTTGAGAAATCAGTGGAGGCCTCCAGTCGTATCAGCATTGTGATTAATATCTCATACCCCAAAAGACCACCTGTCGCCCAGACAATATTCAACAAGATATGTATACTCCTTTGTTTTTGGTTTGTTTGTTTGTTTATTGTTTATTTTGATGTTGTTGTTTTGTTTTTTAATTTCAACCTTTTCTGTACAGATTTTTTTTCTTTCTCCAGTTTTCTAGTTTAAATACAATTTCCCATCACTGCCTTTTTCAATAACTAGCACTCATTTTTGCTAGTGTTTGTACCCCTATTATTTGGTTTTTCACCCACTTTTATCCCATAAAGTTTCCTGTTTGCTTGTTTTGGTTTGATTTATAGCATTTTTGTCTTTCCTCTCTACTTGGTGGAGGTGGGGTAGTGTGTCTGATCAGGTTAGCAAAGAGCTGCTGACCTCAAGGGAACCACCCAACTGGGAACCCCCAGAGGTTGGTGTTTTTAAGGTTGTGTCAAAGTACCCTACTGTACACCTATATTACTCTGTCTCCCTCTTTCTGTGCCTTTCTTTCTTTCTTTTTTTTTTTTTTTTTTTTTT
>CAUYPK010086291.1:0-26081 GCA_963574355.1 Loris lydekkerianus | reverse complement strand
CTTCTGTATATGGTGGTGCACTTGACAGTGCCCCACAAATCTCTTAGATTTTATTCATTGTACTTTCACTCCTTTTCCTTCTTGTTTCTTAGGCTGTTTATCGAATTGTGTCCAGTTCTCTGATTCTTTCTTCTGCCTCCTCAAATCTGCTTTCGTCCCTCTGCCAATTCCAACCTGGTACTGACTCTCTCTTTGGAATTTTCCATCTCATGTTTCAGCCCCGCTACATATTTGATTATATTTTATGATCTTTATATTTATTGCAATTATTTAGCAAAACATTATTTTCTTACTTTCTTTTAGTTCTTTAGGCATGGTTTCTTTTATGCCTTTGGACATATTTATTTTTTTTTATTTTTATTTTTTTTTTATTTATTTTATTATTGTGGAGAAGGGGCAGGGAAAGAAGGCGGGGGAAGAGGTGAGTGACAGGGTCAGGCCAGTGGCATGGTACCACATTGGCTGTATCTAGGTAGAGGCAGTTTCAGGCCGGGCCTTGCTGAGTCGTTGCTACGCGGAAGTAGTATAGCTACACCCTTTCATTGGCAGATTCTACTGACCTTGCTGGACCGTGCTGACACTTTGGTTTTGTCTTCAGGGAGGCCAGTTCCTAGGACAGCCCTGAGGCAGAAACTTATCATCTTATCCTCTTGACATTTCTGGAGAATAGGATTGATTCACAAGAGATGTTGAGTACAATAGCAGGGACATCCTATAGTCCTCAGAATGCAGAGATCTCACAAGGGCCACATTGTCCATAGTTGGGATGTACTGAATACCAGCCTTGGGGTTTACTAGCCTCAAATGTGACTGATCTAGGTTCTACCTGATGGTGCTGCTGGTGATAACTCATCAGCTAATCACTTGGCTCCCTATCTGTCTAGTTTCTTTCTCCTAGTTCAGCTTCTCCAGTTTAACAGAGAAATTACCTCAGGTCCTATCCTCTCTAAGGACTATGCCCTCCCATGGGTTGTCTGAAATCTTTCCCAACATGCTCCAGACTCACAGCCCAGCCTATCATATCTTGCCAAATGGCATTTTCTTAGGAAATCAAAGCAGAGGGGCAGACATTCAGGGAGTGCAGGCCCCCAGGACTTGTGGGACTAGGAAAAGGCAGCACCAACCCTAAGTCATTTTATTCTATGAAAGATGTCACTCTATCATTAATGGTTTTCATATTTCCCTTCCCAGCAAGGGCTGGCTCCCTCAGGAGGGAAGTGTGCGGCGAGTCCTGTGTGCAGATCCCTGCTGCCAAATCTGCAATACTGTTGCTCTGGAGATTCAGCAATTGCTGGTCGGTGGGAACAAGCTCTCCCCAACTTTACTGGAGCCATTGCAGGGCTCCTCGGGCTCAGAAAGGACTATGTCTAATGTGTCTCTTGAGCAAAGTGAGAAGCTGGGTTCCAAAAGCCCTAGGGAGCTTTCAATGTCAACTATAACCCCAGCAAAGTCACAATTAACGGATCAGAAATCTTTAACCAAATCAGCTGCCCAGTCAACCAACTTAGTTAGTGTCAGAGATTACCGGGCTCACCATCCCCCACAAGGGCAAGGATTTCAAGTTGCAGATGGGTCCCAGGATATGGCAGCGCTGTCTTCTTCAAGCCTTGAGGAGCCTAGTGTTTCTCCAAACCAGAAGAAGAGAAAGAAGAACAACTCCAAACCTGTCAGCAAGGAGAATCAAGGTGAGAAGCCCTTGAATAGTACATTCTCTCTTTTCCTAACCCAGACCTTCCAAACCTAAAACACTGTATTCCCTTTACCTGCCATTCCTATGTCTAAAAGGCCTTTAGGACCTTTGTACCTTTAAGTACAAAGATATAAATGCACAATTTCCACACTTGAGGGCTCCCAAGATCTGTGGAGGCATTTCTGTGACAGCGTATAACACACTGTTCTCAATGTTTTCAAAGCCTGGAAAATAAGTTTTCATCCTCTGAGGCTTCTGTTGAAAAGATGAGTTTTCATCCCCTTGACTCTGGGGTCCATGGGAGGCTAACTAGTTCACTCAACCTTTCTGGGTTTTTGAAGTGTCCACTATAAACCCAGAGCAAAAATAATACTGCGAGCAAATTCTAAACCCCATGGCTTTGGCTTTGACCTCTTCCCCCTTTCGTCCTCTACATGGCTGCTGTTCATGGAGGGACGACACTGAGGCTGCAATGTGCCATCTACAGCTACCTTACGGTGGTTCTCTTTTCTGTACAAGTACTCCATCATTAACGGTTGCCATGCTTTCTTTCCCAACCAGGGCTGGGTTCTTCAGGAGGTAAGAGTGAGTCCCTGATCTGACTCTATGGACCTCTCCACAATAGGGAGCCCTGGGCCTTTCTCATTAATGATTTCTCCATCTCTGTAATGCCTAAAATTTTCCCCATTTCAGTTAGTCTCACTTTCTTCCTTCTTATTTGGGCTTCTCAACCTGTCCATCAACAAATCCAGATCAGGCCAGGGGTGGTAGCTTACACCTGTAATCCTAGCACTCTGGGAGGCCGAGGCGAGTGGATTTCCTGAACTCACTGGTTCGAGACCAGCCTGAGCAAGTGTGAGACCTCATCTCTAAAAAACAGTTGGGCGTTGTAGCAGGCACCTGTAGTCCCAGCTACTTGGGAGGCTGAAACAAGAGAATCACTTGAACTCAAGTGTTTGAGGTTGCTGTGAGCTATGACACCATAGCACTCTACCAAGGGCACAAAATGAGACTCTGTCTCAAAAATAAAACAAAACAAAGCAAAACAAAAAACCCAAACCCAGAACAATGTCCCATTTCTGCCTCTGGCCAGGTGTAAAGCACTGGAGTTGCACCTGCTCCAGAGGCAGTCCTGGTTTCAGTGCAATTTGTCTGATGTTATCGAGAAATCTTTGTAGATGCAGAGCCCTGAGATAGGCGACAGTGTGTTCCACTATACCCCAGCACCTTCTCTGATTGGGAGAGTCCAGTTTAGTTCTCAGGAGGAAGGCATTGTTCCCCTAGAGCATGCCCAGAGGCTGCTTGATTTCTGCCTCCAGAAGCAGTTGAAATACCAGGTTGATTTGCCATTGTTGGGGCCTGTTCCAAAAGATTTGGTATTCTATCCAGTTGTCCCTGTGCCTTGCTGATCAGCAATCTCTTCCCTGTAGCAGTGCAGTCCTGACCTGTGTGAGTCTCCTGTGAGCCTGCAGCCCCAGAGGCCAGTGGGGATAGTGACCTGGTCTGATTCACTGTGGCAGCAGGCCAGTCCACAGTTGCTTGCTCAGGCCAAGGCAATGTTGCAGAGTCACTCAGATTCCAACTGTGGGACTGCTAGGGCATGTCCCTGCCCACATCTTCAGTTTTTGGAACTATAAATCACTGGGTCTGCAGCTCTAGGGACCTGAGTGGCAACTTGGCTCCCCTGTCCTCTAGAAAGCAAACTTCTAAACCTAAAGGCAGCAGTAAGTCCCTATACAGATCAGGAAGTGACACTCTACTGATGGGTCTTGACCAGCAGCAATAGGGCTTATCAGTTACTGTTACTAATGATCCTGTACCAGGGAGCCATTCAGAAATTTGAGACAAAGTTTGGGCTTTCCTGTCTGGGCTACCTGCTCTCAATTATATGGCTCTTTCCAGGGCTTTGGCCATGGCAATCAATAGTTAATCTGCAATCATGGATTGGGCTCATCAGAGCCTCTGACTCAAATTTTATCTGAACAATAATGTGTAAGTCTAGGCTGTGCTTTCAAGATGCCAGTGAAAGTTGTGAAGACAGTGTCCAAATGTTCTAGATGGAAATATAAGTGAATGGAGATGGTGCTTCTAGAGAACCAGACAGATCCTGGCAGCCCTGAATCACTCAAGATACTGAAACTCAATTTCTTGGCAAAACTAAATTTCCCCTTGAAAAAGAAATTCCCAAAGATACATTTGGAAAAACAAAGGAGGCCAGAGAATGACATGTGGCCATCCTAAAGAATGTCTCCACCTAGGGATCCTTTAGAAGTCCAAGGGAAAAACACTGCTCCAGAAACTCTCTATCCCACCAGGTATTCAATGTGCCCCAGATCCAGGATGAGTCTGCCTACAAGAACAGCTTACACTCAACAAAAGGCAGGGGAGCAGAGCTAAAAGCAACCTAGTTCCAGAGCAGTGCCCAGGGTTCTGCCCACTGTGTCTCTGAGATTTCACAAGCCAATGGGGACATGACAGAGGCTTTGTGTTCAGCTGGATGCTGAAGTGAACAACTTAGCCCGGAGGACTCTGGACCCCTTAGCCTGGCCCTTTGCAAGAGTAAGAACAAGTCCCTACACTATCAGAGAAAACAGAGGATTTGGTAAAATTTAGTAAGGAGTAGAAGAAAAGGGGGTGCAGAATTAGGGCTCTCCCCAACCAGAGAGAATACCTACTTTGCTGAGGCTCAGGAGCCAGTCCGGTTACTTCTAAACAGAAGTCCAGAGCCATGAATTCCCAAACATTACTCCAGCATCTTTCTCAGGTAAAACTTTAGCCAAGATTGTTGCCTTGAGAAGGAACAAGCAAGGATCTGTCTGAATTTGTAAAGCCACCACTCCATCCTTTCAGCTTACTGTTGAAAGTCAACACCATCAGCTTCTCCCTCACCTTGCATTCCCAGGGAATTCTCCAGGATTGCTTGGGGCAAAAACACCAGATAAGAATAGTCTCAAGATTGTTAGAGTAAGCTGAATGACCTTCCTAAATAAGAGTCCTAAGAATGCCAAAAGCTGGGGTGCCTAGGCCTTATAGGGCCAAATTACTTGGCTAGTGTTTGCTGGGCAAAAGTTTGCAAGTCCTAGGCAGTGCCTGTGGCTCAGTGGGTAGGGCGCCAGCCCCATATACCAAGGGTGGCGGGTTCAAACTCAGGCCCAGCCAAACCGCAACAAAAAAATAGCCGGGTGTTGTGGCAGGTGCCTGTAGTCCTAGCTACTTGGGAGGCTGAGGCAAGAGAATCGCCTAAGCCCAGGAGTTGGAGGTTGCTGTGAGCTGAGATGCCATGGCACTCTACCGAGGGTGACAAAATTAGACTCTGTCTCAAAAAAAAAAAAAAAAAAAAGTTTGCAAGTCCTGCATTTGAAGAGGCCACATTTTTCAGACTCAAAATTTTGAGGTTCAAATGTTTCAGGGCCATGTTTTATAGGGAAAGAAATGGCAGGGCCATTCTTTTCAGGGCCAAGTGTTGTAGGGTCTGGTAAGGGCAGCCCATACTCACAAGAGCTCCATTCTTCTAGAAGATCCAGAATTTGGCTTGGGAGATAAAATGAAGTTCTTCCTACACTGGATTAACCCTGAAGTGAAAGATCAAAGTCATGAGGAATCCATTCTCATCTCTAAGTCTGTGCCATTGGTCAAAGCCAGTACAAGAGAAGTTGAGAAGTGTCCAATTCCCACCAAAGACCCTGTTGGGGGAGCTAACTTGGAGAAGACAACAAAGAAGCTAAAGCCCAGCCACAACTTCTGTAATACCCTCAGAACCTAGACCAACAGCTTCAGCAACATCCCCTTCAGTCCAGCCAGTTCTGGGTCCTATGCCACTTGCACCACTGCTCTAAACTCTGTTTTCAACTGACTTATACCATCTACCCAGGAAATCTATGCCAAGTCTCAGCTCTCACTTCAGCAAAAGTCACTGGTTTATACAAGGAGAATACTCAGTCCAAGCAAAAGGGGCTTGCAAGTTCCCGAAAGTTCCTGTATCTCCCTGAAAAAGGCTGTCATCACCATTTCCCATTAACATTCAGGTGAGGCAGAGTATTCTTCAAATATACTCCACACCTCTAAACCAAGAGCCACCTTCTTGTGCCTCCTTATTTTCAATGTTGTGTATGATGGAGAGAATAGAGGGACTAGAAAGTATAAGAGCATAAATTCATATTTCATTTCTAATGGGTCAGTATTCCATATAGCTCCTCCCATGCCCACCCTAGACTGTGGATAAAGGGACTTGAGCAGAGGAGGAAGGCCCTTATTTAAGGTATATTAAAGGTAAAGGTCAGGCTTAAATTCTATCATGGTTTCCCACAATGTGCATGAGCACAGAAGAACAATGTGTGCATAATGGTAATATAAGAAGAGTGGACAGTAATCCACTGCATTTTTTGTCCACAGCCAAAATTTGTTTATAACTTCTGCACAGTATATGCTCAAAAATCTGGAAGGAAGATTTTTAGAGTAGCATAATGCTCCCTGCTTAAGGATATGCTTTTATTTGTGTCAAAAGCACACAGCTAATGTGACAGATAGCAAAGCCAGGTGATAGCCAGACATGGGGGTCCCAGATACTTGGGAGGCGGAAGCTAAGAGATTGCTTGAGCCCAGGACTTCTGGGGGCTGCATGATGCTATGATGGTCAGGTGTCTACACTAAAATTTGGTATCGTTTGGTGACTTCCCAAGGTAGGGGACTACCAGGATGCCTAACGAGAAATGAACTATCCCAGGTCAGAAACGAAGCAGGTCAAAACTCCCGTGCTGATCAGTAATGAGATCATGCCTGTGAGTAGCCACTGCATTCCAGCCTGGGCAACACAGTGATACCCTATTTCTAAAAGAAGAAAAAAAATCCAAATGATAGATTCTCCCTGTCTTTTCCCTGATATTACTAAGATCTTTAAGGGTAAGTCTGCTGTACCTCTGTTGCTTGCTCTGAGTGCAATTACCTTTCAGCTGCATGAAGAATACCACCTAGGTTTGGTGCCTTTAGCTCAGTGGTCAGCGTGCTGGCCACATACACTGAGGCTGCTGGGTTTGAACCCAGCCCCGGCCTGCCAAACAACAACGACTACTACAACAAAGAAATAGCCAGGCATTGTGGCAGGCGCCTGTAGTTCCAGCTACTTGGGAGGCTGAGGCAAGAGAATCACTTAAGGCCAAGAGTTGGAGGTTGCTGTGAGCTGTGACGCCACAGCCCTCTACTGAGGGAAACATAGTGAGACTCTGTCTCAAAAAATAAATAAATAAATAAATAAATAAATAAATAAATAAATAAAATAAAAAAGGATGCCACCTAGAATGAAGATCAGTTGATTATGAGGTCCCCAAAATAGTCACAATAAAATAGCTTTGTTATTCAATAATTCAAACATTTTAAGTACTTATTACGTGCTGGGCACTTTGCCAGGCATTATGCCAGGTGCTAGGGAAACCACAGTGAACGATTCATGAGCCTGGGATAGACAATCTTATAAAAAGTCATTAGAAGCCATATGGTAAGAGCTTCTTAGAAGAAATAGGTGAAGGTACAAAGGAGGGAACTAAAAGTAGTTTTAGGAGGTATTTCTGGAAAGTTTCCTGGAAGAGGTTAAGAGGTAGGATGTAGGCCTATTTTAATGGATGAGCATGAGTTAGCCGCAGGAGGTAAGGAATAGAGAGGCTTCCCCCCAGTGAGGATAATAGGAGCAAAACATAATGTGTCACAAATTAGATGCCATGTCAGAGAATGGTGACTCACTTGAAAAGCCCCTGTATAATAATATTAAAAGGACATTAAAATATTTGAGAGATCAGAATAAGGTTACCAAGCTGGAGAATAGATGGCATTCATTCTTCCATTCTTTTGTTCCTTCAACAAATAGAGCACCTACTGTATGCCAGGCACTTTTAAAGACATCGGGAATACAGCAGTGAACACGGGAAAAAATCTGCTTCCATGGATCTTACGTTGGGAGTGTATTTGGGAGGTAGATAAAAGAAGCATAAGTGAAAAAATATAGTATGTAGAAGGTGACCACATACATGCAAAAAATCAGGGTAAAAGGGTTAGAGAAGACTTGAAAGGGGGGCAGTTTTAAATAGAGAGTTAAGGGCTGGTCTCACTAAGAAATTACCATGCAATGAGAACTAGAGGGTGATGAGAGAGTAAACCACACGGATAACTGAGGAGGAGTGAGCCAGTCAGAAATGGCAGCTAACGGGACATGTGGAGGCTGGAGCATGCCTGGCCTGTTAGAAGGAGCAAGGAGGCCAGTGAGCGTAAAGCAGAGTAATCAAGGGAGAAAGCGGCAGCAGACAGTGTCTGAGCAGTAAGGTAAAAGGCCTGGCAGGTCACTGCAAGGACATCGGCTCTTACTCTGAGTAAATGCAGAAGAAATTAGAGGGTCAACTTAGATCTGACTTATGTTTTAAAACAATCACTTCGATTGTGGTGCTGATAATAGTGTTGAAGGTATAGACTTAGGGAGAAATGGGAAGATTAGTTATGAGGTTATTCCAGTAATGAAAGCAGCAGAGAATAATTTAGATGCTGGGTTCATTTTGAAGGTAAAGACATGGGATTTACCAATAAATTGAATGTGGATGGTTAGAGAAAAAAAAAATCAAGGATGATGCCAATGTTTTTGCCCTAAATAACTGGCAAGAGGGAGTTGCCAATATAGTGGAACCTCCATAGTTGACCCCCTCCTTACCTTGACCACTTCCCTACATTGACCTAATTTTCATAGATAGACATGCACCACATATATCAGCAGAGTAGGCCTAGTTCCTTATGTTGACCACCTCTGTATGTTGACCAGTTTGTTACAGTCCCATGGGTGGTCAACTTACAGAGGTTCTACTGTAATTGATGTGGGAAATACTGAGATTGGAGTAAGTTTAGTATACGTTACCAGGTGGTGGTGGTGGTGAATCAGGAGTTCATGTTTGTACAGTTTGAGATGAATGTTGGACATCCAAGGATATATATTGATTAGATGATTTGGGCATTTGAGCCTGGAGTTGAAGGAAGGGCCCAGCTTACAGGGAGACAGACACCTAGATAAAGATATCTCCTATTTTGGGATAGGGAAAGAAAGGTTTTCCCCGCCTATGAGAGACTGAAGGCAAAGACCCAAAGCAGCGGTTCTCAACCTGTGGGTAGCGATCCCTTTGGGGGTTGAACGACCCTTTCACAGGAGTTGCCTAATATCAGATATTTACATTACAATTCATAACAGTAGCAATATTACAGTTATGACGTAGCAACAAAAATAATTTTATGGTTGGGGATCACCACACCATGAAGAACTGTATTAAAGGGTCACGGCATCAGAAAGGTGAGAACCACTGACTCAAAGGAATGAGTGAGGAGATGGAAAGGGACCAAGGCTGCAGGGGACGGGACACTAGAGAGTCAAAGCTGGAAACCAGAGGTAAAGAGGGACTCTGGAAGTTACTATGGAAAGTTTCTATTAGGGCCTAAGGAAAACACAGGCAGGAAAAGATGACTGAAGTTGCTGGTGATGTGTGTGAAGCTCCTGGAACCCTGGAGCAGCAGGAGAGATCACAGAAAAAGTTCTAAATGCTCAGAGCCTTTAGAGCAAGAGCATGGGGTTGCAAAGGTGACATCCTAGGGCATAGTGAGGGACCAGGGAGGGTCTGGAGGTGGGAGGAGAAGACTGGGAAGCAGGATGACAAAGAGGCTGCCCAAAGTGGATGGGCCAGACCTCTGTTTTGGCCACCTGATATCCCTCTGCATTCCCCTCCTGACCTACCACAGAGGAGCCAAGAGCACGAGGAAGGGCAGGAAGTGCTGGGCTTCTTTATGTGTATGAGGGATAGTGGGATGACCCTGGTTCCTAAGGAAATCCAGGATCACTCACCATCCCACCAAGCCAGAAGGAAGCGGTGGCAGGGCTCACTTCCTATGATTGGACCCCAGCACTTAGCACAGTATTTCCACGGTTAAGAAGATGCATAAAGCTCGGATCAGAAGAAGAATAGATGTGTCTTTCATCTGAATGGTGATTCTGTGTCTAAAAGATGAGGGCAGTCCCTAAATAGTTCCCAGGGCAGGGAGACACAAGGTGTGGGCCTGCTGAGCCAACACTCAACAGCTGTTTTCCTAAAGCATCCCCAAAGATCAAAGGAGGTTTTGTGTTAGGCATATCCTCACTTTTGGATGGGAGCTGGGGCATAGTCATGGAGGAAGAAGAAACAGTGAAGGGAATTGACTCAAAAGGGTCACAGCAGCATCAGGTAGGAAGCAAGGGTTAGCCTGCACACATCCTGGTTTAGGGTTGAGCAGGCCCTTCCCATGGTCCCCCACAGGCTCCTGCTTGCCCCAGCAGATTTCTATCATTGTGATTTCAGGCAACTAACCACAACTCTTGTACCTGCTCATCCACCCTAGCAGAGAGGTCAGGAAATATGCTGAGCACAGGAGTGAATGTGTGAGAATCTCCTCACTTTGTTCAGTTCTGTCATGCCATCCTCTTGCCATCAGGGGACTCTCTGAGCAGGAGTGTGAAAATCTTTGCCTTCTTCAAAATTCCAGCCAGCAGGAATTTTGAGATTCTGAGATCCTCAGAATAAAGGACTCAGTTATCTCCACACATCAACCCAAATCCTAGTCCCTCTCCCTTGTGGGGCTTGGGATAAAGCATACCCTGCCCCTAAATTTCTACATCCTCTGAATCTTAATCCTCTTTCAAAAGCCTCATCTCTGCCCTTTAGCTAACCTTCCCATTGCCACTCCAGAACTGCCCTGTGCCTATCCAAGGCTAAATCCCTGGAAAGATGTTAAAAATGTGTGAATACAGTAGTGAAAAAAAAAAAAAATTATAAACATCTTCATATTATGGTTTTCCTTTCTAAAATGTATTATTGAGGCTTGCAGAAAAACAGATTGGAATGTGCAGAGAGTTTCCATACATCCTCTTCCTGTCCCTGACCCACATAGTTTCTCCTATTAACACCTTGCATTAAGCTAGTACGTTTGTTAACAACTGAGGAGTCAGTACTGATACATTATTATTAACTAACGCTCATAATGCACATTAGGGTTCACTTTTTGTGTTGTATATATGTTCCTTGGGTTCTGACCATGTATAATGGCATGTATCCACCATTATAGTACCATACAGAATAGCTTCACTGCCCTAAAAGTTCAATGTTTCACAAATTCACCCCTCTCTCCCTTCTCCTAAATCTCTGGCAATCACTGATTCTTTTTTTAAATTGTGGTTAAAAAACATATAACATGAAATGTACCATGTTAGCCATTTTAAAGTGAAGAATTCAGTGGCATTAAATACGTTCACAAGGTTGTGTGACCTGATATAGCCACTGTTTATTTCCAATACTTTTGCATCATCCCAAACTGAAATTCTACCTATTAAACCAAATACCCATTCCCACCTCCCAGACCCTGGTAACTTTTATTCTACTTTCTATCTCTGTGAATTTGCCTATCCTAGGTACCTCATATGAATAAAATCATACAATATTTGTCCTTTTGTATCTGGCTTATTTTGGTTAGCATGCTTTCAAGGTTCATCTATGTTGTGGCATGTGTGAGATTTCATTTCTTTCTATGGTTAAATAATATTCCACTGTGCATATCCTTATACACACATACAGTTTGTTAGTCCACTCATCTGTTGATGTATAATTGGGTTATTTCTAACTTTTGGCTAATGTGAATAATGCTAGTATGAACAGTGGTGTGCAAGTGTCTGTTTGAGTCCCTGATTTCGTTTCTTTTGGGTATATACCCCGGAATGGAATTGCTGGATCATTATGGGGATTAACTTTTATAGAAATTGCCAAACAGAAGCTGTACCACTTTACATTCCCACTAGCAATACAGCAGGATTTCAATTTCTCCTCACCCTAGAGAACACTTGTCCTTCTGGGGTTTTTGTTTGTTTGTTTGTTTGCTTGTTTCGTTTTTTGAGACAGAGTCTCACTATATCACCCTTAGTAGAATGCCGTGGCGTCACAGCTCATAGCAACCTCAAACTCTTGGATTCAAGCAATTCTCTTGTCTCACTCAGCCTCCCAAGTAGCTGGAACTACAGAGGCCTACCACAACGCCTGGCTATTTTTTGTTTGTTTGTTTTTTGTTGCAGTTGGCATTGTTTTAGCTGGCCAGGGCGGATTCCAACCCACCAGCCTGGGTGTATATGGCTGGTGCTATACCCACCGAGCTATGGGCATGGTTATCCTTCTGGTTTTCTGGTGGCTGTCTTTTGATGGCTTGATACTTCACTTCTTTTTTTTTGTTTTGTTTTTTTGTTTTTTTGTTTGAGACAGAGTCTTACTTTGTTGCTCTCAGTAGAATGCCATGGTGTCACAGCTCACAGCAACCTCAAAATCTTGGGCTCAAGTGAGTCTCTTGCCTCAGCCTTCCAAGTAGCTGGGACTACATGTACCTGCCATAATGCCTGTCTATTTTTAGAGACAGGGTCTCGCTCTTGTTCAGGCTGGTCTTGAACTCGTGAAACAGGCTATCCACCCGCTTCAGCCTCCCAGAGTGCTGGGATTACAAGTGTGAGCCACCATACCCGGCCTGATACTTCATTTTTTAAAAATGCTGTACTCTTCATTTTTTAAAAATGCTGTACTCAGCATTTTAATATTTCATTGTATGGATATACCACCATTTGTTTATTCACCTACTGAAAGACATCTTTATTGCTTCCAAGTTTGGGAAATCATGAATAAAACTGTTATAAACATCCATGTGCAGGTTTTTGTGTGGATGTAAGTTTTCAACTGATTTGGGTAAATACCAAAGAGTACAATTGCTAGATCATATGGTGAGAGTATGTTTAGTTATATAAGAAGTTACCCAACTGTCTACCAAAGTGGCTGTGCCATTTTGCATTCCTACCAGCAATGAATGAGAATTCCTTTTGAATCCACATCCTCGTCAACATTTGATATTTTCAGTGTTTTGGATTTGGCCACTTTAATAGAAGTATAATGGTATCTTATTGTTTCAATTTACAATTCTATACTGACATATGATGTGTAACACCTCTCATATGCTTATTTGTTATCTGCATGCCTTCTTTGGTGAGGAGTCTAGTTCTTTGATCCATTTTTATATTGGGTTCTTAATTTTGTATGGTTGAGTTTTAAGAGTTCATTGTATATTTTGGATACCAGTCCTTTATCAGATAGGTTTTTGCAAAGGTTTTCTCTAACTGTGCTTTATCTTTTAGGGGAGCAGAAGGCTTTAATTTTAATGAATTCAAAATTGTCAATTTTTTTCATAGATTGTGCTTTTGGTGCATATCTAAAAAGTCATCACCAAACCAAAAGTCACCTAGATTTTGTCATAATCTTTTTTGAATGAAAATTGGTAATTTTTATCTTTCTATTAATCTGTGCTTTCTAATTTTCTTACACTGCAAATTTTAAAAGTCTATAGACATAATTGAAACCTCCAGCTGGGTATGGGGAAGGAGTGTATGTGTGTGTGTGTGTGTGTGTGTGTGTGTGTGAAAGATTTTGCTTAAGCTATTAATCAAGGAGGTTCTTGAAGTAAGAGCTGGGCCTATAGGCCCCACACACTGCCCACAAGCTTCATAAGCAGCAGCTGTGCTCTATAGTTAGATGGGAAAGCAAGTCACCAACTGAAAGGAATAGATAAACCAAGAGGGAGAATGCGAAACTGAACACAACCCTTCACTGTATAGCGTCCTCATGACCAATTATTATTTCCAAGGCCTTAGTGTTCTTTCTCAGAAATCTTTCATGGTATGTTTTTAAATGTATTTCACTGTGTCCCATAGTAATAAATATAGCTTACAAAGTGACCCTGTATACACATATTTATAAACACGTTTATAGATCCATAACTAGACTCAAAGTTTTATGGAACAATCCTACTTTTACTACATGTGATGCTCCTAGGGTTTCATTAAAACAACCCTGAAAGTGACTCTGTAAAATGATTCTGTGACATACGAATGGGTCTGGACCTGCAATTTGAATGGCAGGTCTATTTTTAGTTCTCTAAATGTTCTACAAACATCTTTTCAAAAGGAACGTATTAGTTTGCCTTCCCACTAGCAGTGTAGAAATGTTCCTTTTTCTCCACATCCACGCCAACATTTCTGGTTTTGGGGATTTTGTGACATGGGCTACAATTTGAAAAACACCACCTTAGTATCATTTTACATTTTTGATTAAAGAACTGCACTTTTATCTTTTGATTTAAAGATAGCTGCTTTTAGAAGACAAGGACAATATTATGGGATACAAGGTAAGCTTTGCCTTAGACTAGAGTGATGCAAGAAAAGAATTCTCAAGCTGGTTAGAATATCTAGCAGAGATGGACGGCTACTAAACACCTTTGACTAAATAAAACCCTGTTCTCTATGGGCTGATGCTCCCTGACATACAGGCGTATCTAAATGAATATTTATTGGAGCATTGTTTATAGTAATTAAGAGATGAAACAAACTTTAATATGGAAATTATTATTACTTTTTAAAACTGAGATTGCCCTGGGTACAGTGCATGGCATTATACCTCATAGCAACCTCAAATTCTTGGGCCCAAGTGATTCTCTTGCAGGCCCAGGCTGGGTTTGAGTCCACCAGCCCATCAGCACTCTAACCACTGAGCTACGGATGCTGAACCTATAGGGGAATTATTGAATAACTTGTGATATATTTGTGCTACAAAAAAAAAAGAGAGAACCCTTTCCCCAGGAATGCAAAGGATTCCAACCGGAATACAAAGCCTGGAGCAATGATTCTCAACTGGTGAATTAGCTAGATCCTGGGGAAGTGGGCGATACATATAAGCAAGGGGAGAAATGAGTGAATTGAGAAAGCATATCAATTGTAATAGACATATTTGAGAAACAAACATTAAAAGCTGTTAATTTTTTTCTCTTTGTAATATAGACTACAAAACAGTGGAACTTCCTATTATGTTCTTGGTTCTTGGGAATTTACAGAAGATATTGTGCTCTAAATAGTTCAGGACTGTCTCCCCCCAAAAATTGTATCAGAAGTTTTAGAGAGAAGCCATAAGACTTTATGTTTTTAAAATTTAGGAAACACTCATTTAAAGATCTGGAATAAACATACAAAATTCACTTTTTAAAGAATTACACCTTGGAGAAAAATTAATGGTTCTTATTGGCTTTTCTCAGATGACATAGTAAGAGCTATCACTGAACAAAGGACAACTTATTAGGAGGCATACTCTATAAGTAAATGATTCATTAACACGATATCAGCAAACTATAGTCCTGCTATAAACTATTACATAGGACCCCCACAACATACTATAGTACTACTATAAACCCTTACATGGGAACCCCCTAACATACTATAGTCCTGCTATAAACCATTACATGGAAACCCCCTAACATACTATAGTTCTGCTATAAATCCTTACATGAGAACTCCCAAACATACTATAGTCCTGCTATAATCTTTTACACAGGAACTCCCTAACATATTATAGTCCTGCTATAAACCATTACATGGGAACCCTCTTAACATACGATAGTCCTCCTATAAACCCTTACATAGGAACCCCCTACCATACTATAGTTCTGTTATAAATCATTACATAGGAATCTCCAACATACTATAGTCAGGCTATAAACCATTACATGGAAACTCCTTAACATACTATACTTCTGCTATAAACTCTTACATGGGAACTCCCTAACATACTATAGTCCTGCTATAAACTATTACTCTCTACAAGGATAACAAGAATCACTATTAAGCAATCTCAATTGTTAATGATGTCATTGCAGTAGTTTGGGAATTCTGATGAAGACATCCACCAGTAAAACAAACACAACTCCCACTCCCCTTCTCCATAAAAAATTTAATACTTTCCAACCCTGACTGCAGGCTCTATGAGCACTTTTATCTTTTTATCTGAAATGGCTCCATTTATAGGCCATTGTATGCCTTTAAAAGCAAAAAATGTATAATAGAATCATTAAAAAGGAAACAAAATCCAAACAAGATCCTAAGTCATTTTTTAAAATAAAAAAAAAAATTGTCTTAATAAACAATTTTTTGAGAGACAAGTTCTTGCCATATTGCCCAGGATGGACTTGAATTCCAGGGCTCAGAAGATCCTCCTGTCTTAGCCTTCTGAGTAGCTGAGACTATGGGTGTGTCCTATACCCATCTCCAAGTCATTTTGAATCATTGTTTTTGTTTTTTTTTGTACTGACAGAGTCTCACTTTGTCACCCTCAGTAGAGTGCCGTGGCATCACACAGCTCACAGCAACCTCCAACTCCTGGGCCTAGGTGATTCCCTTGCCTCAGCCTCGCGAGTAGCTGGGACTACAGGCGCCCGCCACAACACCTGGCTATTTTTTTGTTGCAGTTTGGCTGGGACTGGGTTCGAACCCACCACCCTCGGTATATGGGGCCGGCACCCTACTCACTGAGCCACAGGTGCCGCCAAATCAATGTGTTTTTTATTTTCAGAGCAAACACAAAGAAATTAGGCTTTATGGATGAAGCTAAAACATTTAATCCTTCATAGAGAAAAGGAATAAACCTAAATATAAAAGAAAACTTGATTAAAAGTGAATGTGGTCAAATATCCAAATATCCAATGGGTGTTTGAAAAATTAAATTTAGCTCTGGTTTCTAGAGAAACAAGTGATAATGGGTAGTGATGTGTAAAAACAAATGCCAGGTGTCTTAACTAATGCAATAAGACACAAAAAGAAAATAAAAGGTATAGAGATTGGGAAGGAAAAAAATCAAATTCTCTTTATTTACAGATAACATGAGCATTTTTATAGAACTTTAGAAAGAACAGACAGAAAACCCCCCTGGAAGTAATAAGCTATTATAGCAAAGTTACCAGATACAAGGCTATTATACAAAAGCCAATCACCTTCCTATATACCAACAATGAACAAGTGGAATTTGAAGTTAGAAACACATTATCATTTATATTAGCACTCAAAAAAAAAAAAAAAGAAAAGAAAAGAAATACTCAAGTATAAACCTAACATAGGATCTGTATGTGTATACCCACTTACACATATATATACATACAAAACTCTGGTGAAAGTTATCAAAGAAGAACTAAATGAACGGTGAAATATTCCATGTTCCTGAATAGGAAGACTCAATATTATCAAGATCTCAATTCCTCACAACTTGGTCTATAGATACAATGCAATCCCAATTAAAATTCTAGCAGGCTACTTTGTGGATATTGATAAATTGCTTCTAAAGTTTAGAGAAGCAAAAGATCCAGAACAGCCAACTTAGCTTGGAAGGAGACTAAAGTTGGAGGAGTGACACTACCCATCTTTGAGACTTACTATGAAACTATAGTAATCAAGACAGTGTAGTACTGGAAAAAGAACAAATAGATTAATGGACCACAATACCAAGCCTCAATATAGACCCACATAAATATAGTCAACGGATCTTTGACAAAGGAGTAAATGCCATACAATGTGGCAAAGATAGTCTTTTCAACAAATGATGCTGGAACAACTGGACATCAATATTCAAAAGTGAATCTAGACACAGACCTTACCCACTTTACAAAAAGAAGGATAAAAAGATGTTGCCCTGCAATTTACAGGATTACATTTGGATTACATACAGGATTACATAGACCTAAATGTAAAACGTAAAACTATAAAATTCCAAAAGATAACACATGAGAGACCTAATTGATCTTGAGTATTGTGATGACTTTCTTGCTTTTTTTTTTTGAGACAGAGCCTCAAGCTGACGCCCTAGGTAGAGTGCTGTAGCATCACTGCTCACAGCAACCTCCAACTCCTGGGCTCGAGCGATTTTCCTGCCTCCGTCTCCCAAGTAGCTGGGACTATAGGTGCCCACCACAATGCCCAGCTATTTTTTTTTTTTTTTTTTTTTTTTTTTGGTTGCAGCCGTCATTATTGTTTGGCAGGCCCAGGCTGGATTCAAACTTGCCAGTGTGTATGTGGCTGGCGCCTTAGCTGCTTGAGCCACAGGCGCCAAGCCTGTGATGACTTTCTAAATGCAAGACCAAAGGCATGATCTGTGAAAGAAATAACTGATAAACTGAACTTCACTAAAACTAAAAATTTCTGCTCTCTGAAAGCCAATGTCAAGAGAATAAGAACGTATGCCATGAATTGGTTAAAAAATACTTTCAAAAGACACATCTGATGAAGGACTATTATCTGAAATACACAAAGAACTCTTAAAAGTCAACCTTATGACTATATGACTATTCAGAGCCATACGTACAAGGCTGTATAGCAAATTGATTGAGGGCAGAGTCTATGAATTATCAAATACTGTCATTGCAATCCTGACTCCAGAGTAGTGTTGACCTTGGTAAATTGCTTAATTTCTTAGAGCATTTATTACTTCATTTGTAAAATGTTATTCACTTCATAGATTACTTTTAGGGATTAAATTATTCAATTAACATAGTATGAAATGTTGGAGATAGAGTCTGGTATTTAATAAATAATCATTAAATGGCAAAAAAAATCCTCAATAATAAAGCAAAAACTAAATTTAAAAATAGGCAAAAGATCTGAACAGATACCTCACCAGAGAAGGTATACAGATGGCAAGTAAGTATATGAAAAGGTATTCTACATCATATGTCATTAGGGAATTGCAAATTAAAACAAGATAGCACTACATAAGCATTTAAATGGCCCAAATCCAAAACACTGACCATAATAAACACTAGCAAGGATGTGGAGGCAACAGAAACTCTCATTTATTACTAATGAGAATACAACCACTTTGGAAGACAGCTTGGCAGTTTTTTACAAAACTAAACATACTCTTACCATATGATCCAGCAATTGCAATCCTTTGTAAATGAACTAAAAACTTATATCCACACAAAACTTACACATAGATATTAATAAAATCTTTATTTGGGGATCATCAGAGCTTGTAAGCAACCAAGATATCCTTCAATAGATGAGTAAACAAACTTATATATCCATAAAATGGAATAACATTACTTAGCATTTAGAAGAAACGAGGGATCAGACTATGAAAAGACATGGAAGAACCTTAAATACACATTGCTAACTGAAGTCAATCTGAAAAGGTGCTATACTGTATGAGTCCAACTGTAGGCAATCCCCAAGTTACAAATACCTTACATACAGCTCACACTTACAAGTGGAGGCTATTACTGTAAGTTCCTGCGTTACAAACATACAACTGACACACTACTTCCACTTACAAATGCAGATTATTACTCATAATAATATGTTCCCACTTACATACAAATTCAACTTAAGAACAAACCTACAGAATTGATCTTGTTCATAATCCGGGGACTACCTGTAATATGACATATTGGAAAGGGCAAAACTAAGCAGACAGTAAAAGGATAAGTTGTAGCCAAGGGTTGCAGTGAGGAAGGAATGAATAGGTGGAGCACAGAGGGTATTTTGGTTTTTTTGTTGTTTTGTTTTGTTTTGAGACAGAGTCTCATCATGTTGCCCTTGAGAGTGCTATGGCGTCACAGCTCACAGCAACCTCAAACTCTTGGGCTTAAGTGCTTCTCTTTCCTCAGTCTCTCAAGTAGCTGGGACTACAGGTGCCCACCCCAAAGCCTGGCTATATTTTTTTGTTGCAGTTGTCATTGTTGTTTAGCAGGCTCAGGACAGGTTTGAACTCTCCAGTCTCAGTGTATGTGGCCAGCACCCTATTGAGCTATGGTCCTGAGCCCACAGAGGGTATTTTGGACAATGAATTCTACATGATCTACAATGGTGGTTATACATTTATCAAAATACACAAATACTTTATACATCATACACTTATCAAAAGCCGTGGAATGAATGCTCTTCCAAGAGTGAACCCTAATGTAAACAATGGACTTTGAGCGATAATGATGTGTCCATGTAGGTTCATCATTGTAACAAATTTACCACTGTGGTGCAGGATGTTGATAGTGTGGGTGATTTTATAAGGGAAGTGTGTATATGGGAACTTTTTGTATTTTGCACTCGATTTTACTGTGAACCTAACATTGCTCCAAAAAAGAAAGCTTATTAATAAAGAAAACACATACACACAATACAAATAATTGCCTAGTGAGAAAAACTGACATCCCCTATGCTGAAGGAAGTCCTTAAAATAAAAAGGAATTGTAAATAAACGAAGTCACAAAGGTGCTGCAAATTATGCCTAATGGTTATATTTTTGGTTGGAAACTGGGAATTCTGCCTTCTGTCAACATAAATGAATGAGTGAAACAAAAATCTCAATCTATGGAGGTTTATTAAGCCAAGATTTTGAGGATACACCCAGGAAAAACACAAACTGCAGATAAGCTGTGGCTGTTTTTCCAAAGAGGAGGGTGGACTCTTTAGCATTTTAAAGGCACAAGGAGAAAAGGGGAAAGGTGGGAGTGGAGGGCTGGGGGGGAGGAGAGACTAATGAGGTTACATTCTTGTGAGGCCCAAGGAATCTACATTTTACGTATAATAAGAAAGTGAAGGAAACGTCAGTCAGGTACAGGTCCCTGGCTAGGTAGAAGATGCCAGATTCTGTCTTATCTCCAGTTTTGTTACCTGTAAGGTAAATTTGTAATTCATTATTAGTGCGGAATTGAACAGGCTTTAGTTTTAGGTGCTAGATATAGGTACAATTTGCATGTCCTTGTTTATAGAAAGTTAACAAGAAATTTCCTTAATGAATGATCTGGGGGGACAGTTCCTCACAGCTGCCTGAGTTATTACCTTTTATCTTGCATAAGGAGTTAGGAGAGGCCCTGAGACTTTTTCTTTTTATATTTCCTAGCAGGGATAAAAAGATGTTGTCAAAAGATAATGTGACATCAGAGAATGTGTGGTATTTCGGTAAAAATTCCAAAAGAACCTCAAAAAATAGGACAAGAAAGTAGAATAGGGCCATCTGGCTGTATGAACTAGAGGAAATGAAAGCAGATTATAGCCTGAATCTTTCTTCGGTACTGTTGCAGCCAAGAAAGCTCTGAAGATGTATTTGGAAGGTAGTAAGATATATGTGGGCAAAGTGTGTATATATAAAAGTCATAAATTTCTCTGTAGAGAACTTGCTTATTTATAAAGGTGAAGTAGTAGTAGAAGGGGGCTGCTCTGTAGCAGAAAGAAAAGACGGAATAAAAGGGCAGTTAAGGAACCTTTCTCCTTTATCTCACTTTGTAAGTATGAAGTCTGATGAGCAACTTCCTAATTGGCTATGACCAGAGTTCTCAGACACTGTTATGTTAAATACAAATGTAAAAGATGAGCCTTTGATTCTTGATATGGGTTTCTTGCTATGGGAGTGACAATTATCTGCAAGACTCAAAGCAAATAATGGTGATTTCCTGAAAAGTAAAAGGGCTTCATCAGGTGAAAACAGTTAAAAGAAACCTATTAAAGGGGGACTGGGGAGAACCAAAGCACGTTCAAAAGATAGAAAAGAAAGCCCCATTTTTCCATTGAGAACACCAGAGAAGAAAGCAAACTGAGATAGTTGTCATGGCCTTCCACAAAGTGTGTGTTCTATAAATCTTTAAATTTGGTGTCATGATTCTTTCTTTTCTTCAAAATGGTCCAGAAAGGGGCAGCACCTGTGGCTCAAGGAGTAGGGTGACAGCCCCATATACCGGGGGTGGCGAGTTCAAGCTCAGCCCCAGCCAAAACTGGAAAAAAAAAGGAAGGGTGGCAGTGCGGCGCCTGTGGCTCAAAGGGGTAGGGTGCCGGCCCCATATGCCAGAGGTGGCAGGTTCAAACCCAGCCCAGGCCAAAAACTGCAAAAAAGAAAAAAAAGGTCCAGAAAGACTAATCACACCAAATATTCAAAACTCAATTCTAGAAACTACACAGTCACCATCTCATCACATTCAACCTGCTTTCCCAGTGGTAGAGCCTGAACTATGACAACAGGTTAACTATACAGTAACTACAGGTGATTTCTCTGATCACAGGGCAGAGCCATGAAAACTTGGAATTAAGCTAGTTTCTATAACCACAATGATTAGAAAAGAGTGGTCAACATTACTAAAGTTATCAGTGCCCTGCATTTATGCTGTATCTTGTAGACCTGTGTAAGGGTTGAGTGGGAAGCTTTAAAAATTCATCTCCTCTATCCTGAGTTTGAGCTGGAGAAATTTAGCATGAACAGTATCTGTACATACCAGTGAAAATTATCAGATTGGTCAATAATTGGCTCATGGGAGCATGTGCCTGAGAGCCTCAGGGAAAGCCATATTCCTAACATAGAAGATGGCCAGCCTCAAGGGTTTGGAAAACCAACAGAACCGAAGTCTGTAGAAAATGCAGAATCCATAGCACAGATCTTAAGTTCACTATGAACATTAGCATCAACCCTGAGGCTCAACAAAAACCATCAAAAAAGAAAACCCCCAACCCTCTTCAGGTCTTTGAGGAAATTCAAGTCCCAAAGGGTCTAGTTGTTCTCCAGTGACTGGCTGTTGCTTTAGGAATCCAGTGCCTTTCTACAGTGTTCTTTGGATCCTGTTCCTACTCAGCCCTTAGTAGCTTACAGACTAGTTTTAATTTTCATGTTTGTAGACCTTGAAAAGGTCCCATCAAGTACCTCTCTCTCCCTCCATTCCTCCCTGTTTATTCAAGGAGACATAGTCATCCCGACTGCACAAGCTACACGCAGAAAATGTTTGTAGAAGAAACAAATGATTGGGGTTAAATGGGTGCAATAACTGCATTAAATGGGGCTGAATCTGTGCTTCAGGGGCCCAGAGTAGAGAACAGGGCCCCTTTTTACATCTTGCTAAAAAGCTTTACTTGCTCAGTGCAATCACACCAGCCAATCACTGATGGTGTTAGGTTCCTTAACTGTTGCTCTTCTGCTTCTGTGGGAAGTCAGCACCGTGGCTTTTAATAAAGACTTAGTCCGGGTCCCCAGAGGCTCAAGATATGCCGTAATTGTGTTCTCATGTATATAAGAGCTTCATGAGCCTTTTGTAAATATTAAACAGCAGTAGAACTTCCCTCAGGCCTCACAGTCTTGAGCAGAGGCCAAGAGGACTCAAATTCAGACCTTGGAAACCCCAAAATAGCTCTTTAATTTAGAGTTGACATGTTTTCCTGGGCTTACTGAAGCCAGTGCAGCTGTGCTAGATAAACAGGGGTGGATAGAGGAACAGAAACTAAAAATAACATGTAAGCTACTGCCAGGTAACCGGTGAGGATGGCTAAAAACAGGCTGTATGAGGAATGAGGCGAAACACTGGATTTCTAAAGCAACATCCTGTCCCTAGAAAATAGGCAGATCATTGGGGCTGGATTTCCTTAAAAAGCAGGAGTTTCATAGAGGGGAAAAAAGACTTTTATGAGTTTTGCTTGCACTCTTATCAGGATTGATGCCACCCAGACACGCAATGAGCTCAGGGTCTGTGTTATACATTCTGCATTTTCAATAGACCCTGGTTCTGATGGTTTTCTACACCCTGTGGTTGTCATCTTCTATAGACAATCTTTCAGGGATAGGCTTCCAGGTGCCAATTGTTGACCACCATTAAAGAAAGGTATTGCATAAACTAAATCTTGAAAGATGAGTAAGAGTTTCTGCAGTGGATAAAGTCAGAAAACTTATTCCAGGAAGATAGGCAGAACACAGCTCTACAAGAACCCCATTGTGGCTCATATGGTATGAAGTATGCCTTGGGACTGGATAGCAAGGAATGTTGCTTTCACATGAGAATTATCATTAGCCTGAAAAGTTGGTTGAAATAGGGTGGCACCTGTGGCTCAGTGAGTAGGGCACCAGCCCTATATACCAAGGGTGGTGGGTTCGAACCCAGCCCCAGTCAAACTGCAACAAAAAAATAGCCGGGCATTGTGGCGGGCACCTGTAGTCCCAGCTACTCAGCAGGCTGAGGCAAGAGAATCGCCTAAGACCAGGAGTTGGAGGTTGCTGTGAACTGTGACGCCATGGCACTCTACCAAGGACAACAAAGTGAGACTCTGTCTCTTAAAAAAAAAAAAAAAAAAGTTGGTTGAAATAACATGCTTAAATTGTATTATATTTGGATTTCAGGAATTAAAAGTAATCTGACCCAGAAAACTGGATTTTCTGAGGTCAATGTGGCAGCCCCTCACCATATTTATGACATTGCATAATTCCCTCTCTTAAATAACTTGTCTCTGACCAATACAATAGGGCAACATAAAGTTGGGGGCTTTCTTATTGTTGAATTCAGAGAGCTCTTTATATATTCTGGATATAACTCATTTTCAACATGTATGATATGCAAATATTTTCTCCCAGTCTGTGATTTGTATTCTCATTATCTTACTGTTATTTTTTGAGGGATATGAGTTTAAAATTTTTGAAGAAATACAATTTATCCACTTTTTCTTTTTTGAATCATATTTTTGGCATTATATATAATAAATACTTGCCTAACCTAAGGCCATAGATTTTCTTCTATAAACTTTATAGTTTAGGCTTTATATTTAATCTATAATGCATTTGAGTGAGCTTTTATAAATGCTGCAAAGTATAATGCTCAACTTTTGCATATTGAGAATAACCTATTATTCCAGCATCATTTTCCCAAAAGACTATTTTTTGTTCACTTTACTCTTTTGTTGGAAACTAGACCCATATATGAATGGGTCTATGTCTAGATTCTTCATTCTGTTCCACTGACTGTTTTTCCACCTTTATGCCAATAGCACACTATCTGGATTACTATATTTTTTTTTTTTTTCTCTTTTAGAGACAGAGTCTCACTTTGTCACCCTTGGTAGAGTGCTGTGGCATCACAGCTCACAGTGACCTCCAGCTCTTAGGCTTAGGCGATTCTTTTGCCTCAGCCTCCCAAGTAGCTGGGGCTACAGGCACCTGCCACAACGCCTGGCTATTTTTTGTTGCAATTTGGCCAGGGACAGGTTTGAACCCGCCACCCTCAGTATATGGAGCTGGCGCCCTACTCACTGAGCCACAGGTGCCAGCCCCGATTACTGAAGTTTTAAAACAAGTCTTTAAGTCACTTAGTGTTAGCTCTCAAACTTTATTTTTTTGTAAAGTTATTTTCACTATTGTGGGTTCTGTGTATTTCCACATGAATGAGCTTGTTAGTTTCTAAAAGACAATTGCTGAGAGTTTGAAATTACCTTTAACATTTATATAATTAGAGAAGAGGTGACATCATGACAATATTAAGCCTCCTGATCCATGAACAAGGCATATCTCTTTATTTTTAAAGGTCTTCTTTAAGTTTCCTCAGTAATGTTTTATAGATACAATCCATTGATCTTACATAGTTTGCTAGATTTATCCCTAAGTATTTCATGTGTTTAATGATATTTTCAGCTGTATTTTTAAAAAAATTTTAGTTTCCTATTGTTCATTGCTAGTAAACAGAAATATAATTGGATTTGTGTATCACACTGTATCTTAAAACCTTGCTAAATTCACTTAGTAGTTCTACAAGCTTTTTCCTTTTTTTTTTTTTTTTTTTTTACAAATTCCATAGAATTTTGCTAAAATTCTGTTTAAAAGTTTTACAGCTGTGCTTATAAGGGATATTTGTCTGTACTTTTCCTTTATTATAATGTCTTTGTCTGGATTTGGTATCAAGGTAATGCTGGGCTCATGCAGCAAGTTGGGAACTATTCCTTGCTCTTCTATTTTATATTTTAGAGTTTGTGGAGAACTAGTATTATTTAATCCTTAAATGTTTGGTAGAATTAAATAACAGAGCCATCTGGGACTAGAGGCTTTATTTTATTTTGTAAGAAGGTTTGTGAGTACAAATTCAATTTCCTTAATAAATATAGAGCTATTTGGGTTTCTATTTCTTCTTGAGTGAACTTTGGTTTTTCTGTATTCCAAGGAATTTGTCATTTTCATTTAAGTTATTGAATTTATTGGCATAAAGTTGTTCATAATATTCTCTTATTATACTTTTATTATTTATTTATAAAATTGGTAGTGATGTCACCTGTTTTGTTCTTTATATTATTAACTTTAATCCTTTTTCCTTTTTTCTAATCAGTATGGCCAGAATATATCAATTTTATTGATCAGCTCAAAGAAACAGCTTTTGTCAGCTTTATCAATTTTCTCTATAGTATTTCTATTTCATAAATTTTACTTGTCATATTTATTATTTCCTTTTTTCTACTTACTTTGACTTTAATTTGCTCTATTTTTTTCTTATTTTTAAAAAATTTATTATTAAATCATAGCTGTGTACATTAATGCAATCATGGGCACCATACACTGGTTTTATATACCATTTGACATATTTTCTTTATTTTTATTGTTAAATCATAGCTGTGTACATTAGTGCAATCAAGGGGTACAATGTGCTGCTTTCATATACAATCTGAAGTATTCTCATCAAACTGTTCAGCGTAGCCTTCATGGCATTTTCTTAGTTACTGTATGTAGAC